>JAHZNB010005505.1:0-26025 GCA_027744295.1 Callyntrura guangdongensis
CATGGTGGCAGTTTACAGAGGTGGCAGTTAGACCCTTGGTGGGAGTTCACCATGGTGGCATAACGCCTGCTACGACTTTTGCTATGATTGCGTAGTTAAAAATAATGATGAAGCTGAGAAAATGTTGTGTTTACAAGTGAAATGAAACTCGCTTCATGGATTTGTACTTCATTAAGTGGAACGTTGTTAGAATGACCGTATAAACGATAGACTTCGGCATTAATCCCGGCTTTCCTCCGACATATGTATGTATATTAATTACGAATTATATAACACCATGTATTTTCATTGTGATATTGATTTTTTAGCATTGGAACGTCAAGGAAATGTTTGCTAGACAGTTAATGCGCATGAGAGGATTGTCGGTGGACAAAGCCTATGCAATCATTCAGCAATATCCTACTGTTCATGATCTCTTCAAGGCATACTCTGAATGTAAAACTGAAAAGCAGAAGCAACTTCTCCTGTCAACCATTCATTTCGGGAATGGCGACAGAAAAATTGGTCCTAGTATCAGTCGTAAAATATGTTATTTATATAACAATACTGAATTATCCTGATTAGATATATATTTATTATTCAGCGCTCGAGAGTATTTGCGAACAAGCCAGCTACAACAAACTTTATTCCTACGCTATCTCCTTAAATCTGTAACCTTACTTGTTTGCAGCTTGTATTTTATTTAACGAAAATTCACAATGTTATCGATTGACCTTTCTCATTTTTGAAATAAAACTACCATTATTTATGTAATTAAAAAGTTTGCTTGGATACATTATTTTATTTTGCCAAAGAAAACGATATCTCTATATCACAAACAATTTGCTATAATATGTACAAGTAAATTTGGTACGGATCGGATCAGTTTGCTGCGACAACGTTTGACCCCTCCAGTGTATTTGTATTTTAAATTTTTTGGATGTTTTGTGAAAATGGGGTAAAATACGGTCAGAAGAGGGGTGCTTCCTATCCACTGGATCACCTTGGAAATAGCACAAATTTAATTTTCGCAGCTATTGGTAAGCAAGTATTTTTTTTACATTAGCTACGGTCAATGGAGTATGATTAATCTACTGTCCGATGGATTAATCTCCATAGTTTCTTTATGACAATTAATCCATCGAGTACATTCATTATCCAGGATGATTCATCCTCCATTGATCGGAACTATTGTCGTAAATGTCAATGGCACGGAGGAACATTTGGTTTGGGAGGGGCAATCTTCTGATGACCTTAGTTAAGAATTCTTTGACATTGCAGTCATTAGTTTTTAGTCATATAAAGTTTAATTTTTGACCCCCCGGGGGTTAACCAAATTTGCTAAAATTATAACCCATACGTGCCAGTACCATAAGGTACCTGTGTGCCAAATTTGAGCCAAATCGGCTGAAGCGTCTGTCCTGTAGAGTGATGCCAGATAGACAGACAAATACGCTAAAATCAATACTAGATGAAATATATTTCATCGGCGTAATAATAACGATAATTGTCAATTCAAAAACATTCAATGAAATCGTATTTTTGTTGGGTTGGGACTCGTACTTTACCATGGCAGTAGGAACCGGGGGGGATGAGGGGAACAAATCCCCCCCCCCAAGAATTCAGAGAATTTAACATTACGTATATTACAGGCCCAAAAATTACTTAACATTACAGGATATGCCTATCCCCCCTTGTCCCCCCTGTTCCTACAGCCCTGTACTTTACGACCTGGTATGGTAGCTAAAGCAAGGAAATTTCCAGTATTCCTTCCTCCAGTCCAGTTTTCTGTTGATCTGTACTTGTATACGAAGCCACTGCACTGTACTATTTATTGTTATAATGTATTTGTCATTAGTATACGTGTAGTAACATGCAAAGCCATATTATATTATTAAGTAGCGAAAGCTTTCTTACGCTTTCGCTACTTATTGCAATAACGAATGTCTGTCCGCCTGTCTGAGGTCACTTTTTGAGGTCAAAGGTCATACAGGTGTATCTCCGGTACTTGTGTGGCGATGTGCACCAAACTTTGCATACAGGTAACCGATGACCTCCTCTATAAGTAGACAAAATCTTGACCCCCTAGTTCAACGGGATCAGAGTCAAAGGTCATATAAGTGTATCTCTGGTATTTATGGAGCGATTTGCACCAATTTTTTTTATAGAGGTGACCAATGGCCTGCTCTGAAAATATCTTAATACCAATGAATACAATGCTTTCGCTACTTCCCATGTCCTTGACTTCATGGTTTAATATTTATATCATCATCATCATCGGTGCCCAAAATGTCATTAACACAAGTATCAACATTGCATTGTGCAACTCAGCTGTACTGCTCATCTGTGATTGAGCATATTGCATAATATGCTGTTCTTATACTGTCCGGTGAAGTCCAACCTGGCAGAATATATACATTCGTGTGGTTATGGAAAGTGTATCTATCAAGAAGTTCTACCTGTCCCACTTAATTCGGTGTCAACTATTATTTTGGAATATTGGAATGATCGTTGATGATTAAAAAAATTACTTCACATACGTTGAAAATTAAAACCAAGTTTAAATATACTTTTCTGTTTATAAACAGAAAGTGCTTAAGTTTTATTGATTGGTCCCCTTGTACCAGTCCCATGTGATTATGCTACATGCTCGTGACAGTGATATTGTTATGATACTAAATAGATAATAAATTGTCTTGTCACAGAGGACCTGCTGTGTATATATTTAAAACATGTCTTTAGGAATCATGAAACCCTACTAGTAATACTACTAGAACCCAACTAGTAATAATTGTTGGTTTAGTGTCAACAATTTCATCGGTTGAGATAATGTTACATATTTTCAATTTGGCAAGACTGCTATCATATTATACTGTTTTCGTTTGCACGTAAATTTCAAGTTGTAAACCTATCAAATCAAACGTCGAAACGTGCTGGCTGATCTAAATTGTGAGTGGGTGAGATAAGATATTTACCAATATACTTTTACTGTAACTTTTGTTAGTGCTAGAACCTTGAGTTCGTACTAAATAAAACAGTGGACGATTTGAGTTTGAGAGTCATATTCAATAATATTTTGATGCAACCACGACAGTGTGACGCGACAGTACCTACCTACTACTTTATGTCAACTGTTACCAGAAACATGCTTTTAGAGTAATAATCTTGGCTGCTTGACTGGTCGTGACTGGCGACAGTAAGATTTGTTATTTTCATCGATTCTAAAAATTTCAGGTATTCTGAACGAAACTACTTATCAATCACCATGCATTGCCAAGTTGATCAGCATCAGGAAACGGGCCAGCATGCAAAGAACGAAGTTCTACCTGATTGATTAATCTACCTGCCAGTTTTAAGAACTATTTCATTATGGACGCTTGGATAATGAGTGTGGTGGAGTTCATCATAGTCGTCTCTTGTTTGATTTACGCTGCTTCAGTATGGCTACTTCCTTTTGTGCTCTCTAAACTCATCCAGTATAAATACAACTGCGTAATTACAATTGGAAGAATTGGACTTAACCTGGCTTTACACGACGTGGTATTAAAAAAGGACGACTACTCATTTTTCATTGGAAAGGTCGGATTCGCTAGTAGTCTTTTCAATGGTGAAGCTCCAAAGCTTTTATCAGTCATTATTACCACCGTAAACATTGTGCGTTATCCCAAATTTAGCGAATTTGGAAATAATTTTGGCACTCGAACAACTTCTAGCTCAACACGAAGAAAGCGCACAGCACCAGCGATAGTATCGAATTTGGTCCAGTTTCTAGGCATTCACATTGCTGAAGTCCATTTATGGGCATGGGAACCCATTGATGAGAAGAAAGGAGTTCATTTGAACGTTATCGCAAACAACATTTCCGTGGATGGCTGTACAACTGTTGGTGGAACCAATATATGTGCTTGTATTGTAGTTATTTTGGAACGAGTATCCGCTCGAATTAGTGAGAACTGGTTACCTAACCATGATGACTTCAATGTACTATCTGGAAGTTCCCAGTTTAATACTAGATCGGGACTTACGCTGTTAGAATGGGATTTCGACTTCAGACTAAATTTAATATTTAGTCCACGCAACTCTGGGGACTTTATTGAACATTTTAGTATCGACGTGGGAAAATTATCCATTTTATGGGAATTAAAGGAAAGATCTATCCAGTTATTCAAAATACTGCAGAAAAGTCAGCCAGTTCGTCACAGCGATGATAGAAACGCAAAAGACAAAATAATATGCTATTTATATAAATTAGAAGATATTGTGTTTACTCAATGCGTGCCAAAGGAACTAAAATTCAGAATCTACGAGACAGAATGCCGAATTAATGATGCCACTACCAACATGAATTTTGAATCTAGAGTGTCTGGTTTATCGTTTGCCTCAAGATGCCATATTTCTTCAATTAATGATCGTGACACCGTCACTTTTGAATCTCAATTTGATCTCGGTTTGATCCGTATAGAGCCCGATCGTTACCAGGGATTATCAGTTGATCAATTTTCTAATTATATTAATTTTTCAAATAGTAAACTCACCATCGACTTGGATATCTCAAACTTCTGCCTTAAATCTAATGAAAAGTACCTGCAATTTGCTAAGACTAAATTCAAATTCAGTGCAATGTTGAAACAACTAAGTTCCACTTCACCCATAAGCTTAAATGAAGCTTTGCAGTCCCTGCTTTTGAAATTTGAAAGTAGTGAATTAGAGTGTCAGTGGAACGAGAGAAGTGGTTCATTGACGAGTGCATACTTAGAAGCTGAATGTCGGGATATCAGTAAAATGTGGGCTGAAGATATATGTTGTATTGAAGTAATACTGAAGAACTTTGGCACAACTTTGCTTGGAGAAGAATTTTGTCGGCCATTGTCCTTTGATCTATTGGGATTTCATTTGAAGAGAGAGCAAGTTGGCGCAAAACTCGAAGGAAGTAGATTTTTTTGGAACCCGAAAATTGAAGCCATGATTTCATCGCTTCTACTACTACGAGGTTCTTCAAGTGGAAAGACAAGAAGATACCCATACATAAAAGGCGTTAATGTGGAGGTGTTTGACTGCAAGGCTGTCTATGTTTCGGATCAAAATCTGTTTCTCAATGCCGACATTGGAACATTATTCACGACCAGTGATAAAGAAACTCGCACTGTGAGCATCGATAAGTTTGAGGTTTATTCTTCCTCAAGTTATAGCGATTGCACGTTAAATCCACTATTTACTATACCTAAATGCGAGTACCAAGCGGTTATGAATGAGAAATGTGATGCATATCACGATATTTGCATGAGAGCAGATACAGTTCTCTACTGGAGCCCTCTCATTCATCTTCAAGTGAACGAGTTCTACAAGAAAGTGAAGTCTGGCTTAGCGATCTTAAAGCCACCAGAAGTGCCAGAACCGAGCCCTGCAATCACTCCTACTTCTGCCGAAAATATGGATGCTTCTCAAGCTACTCCTAAAAGCACATTGTGTTTTCGTTTTAACAAAGCATTTTCCATCGTTGGCAAGCTTGCTAAAAACCATTCTGTTGAAATTTCTGCTGACGAATGGAGTGTCGAAAAAGCTAGAAATCACATTGACTGGAACTTTAGGATTTTGCGGGTTAAGTTCAATGACGTGCATGTTATGCAATGGGAAAATGTCGTTATATCTAAAACACCTGAATATTTAGATTTAACTAAAGCGTATCGGAAGAGTGCAAACTTATCTAAGAAAAAGAACATTTCATGGTATGTTTTTGATTCAATCTTATACTCCATGAATTTAATTTTGTAAATACGTTTTACAATACTGTGTCCCCAATTAATTGGTATATATTTGTTTACATGTACATTCGTTGATTTTATACTAATTGGACAGGCGGATTGAAATAGATAAAGTCAAATTTACGTTTCCGTATGGATTTAATTTTGCTGCTGCATTTAACGAAGAATTTATAACTTGCTTTAAATGGATCAAAAAAATACATGCTAAGCCCAACACATCTGTTCCAAATTTATGGTCAGATATGTCTATAAAGGTACGTTTTATTTACAAACATGAAAATTGAGGTGTACGCCTAAATTGATATATTGGTAGACTTGTAGATTGTTACCTATTTGTATCTGATACTTTGTTTTTAGCTTAAAGAAGTACGCATTGAAGTTGGCGATGATCCTTTTGAAGTAAAACTTCGTGATAACTACGAACTATTAGAGGATGAATATTTCGAAAGCGTGAAGAGGTTACAAGTTTTGGAAGCAAAAATCAATCAACTTTATAAAACAAACTTGCTGATGTCGTCGTCCAAGATAGACGAACTACGAAATCAGTTAAAAGAACGAAGTTCCACAATTTACATACAAAGATCCAAGAAGTTGTATGAGGTTATTTAATAAAAATAGCAAATTAATCAATTAACAACCATTACATTTTCTAAAATAAATAAATAAATTGTGCCCTTCACTCATCCAGCAGAGTCATCCAAGGCGAACGCATTTACTACTGTGGGAACTTCATGACGTACATATAGTTGCACTTGCCGATCCAACCATGTTTGGGAAGGACAAGGTCGTAACAATTTTGCAAGAGCTCAATCCTGATAGTCCATGGCCAATGGAAGACTTAAACTTTACAACTTTATGGTGTCGTACTGTCCGTTTTGATGTTGCGAAATGGAGAGTTCAGCTAAGAGATTTTCCCCAACCATTAATGGATTCCAGGCAGATTCATTTTTGGGGAAAGTTAGCTGCTGCAGAAGTTTTAGCTACCAAAAGATGTACTATATTTAACATTTGTCTATGTACAACCTAAATTAATTGATGAATATTTTGATAAATGTGATATTTTGGTTTTTGGTAACGTGGACAGAAGCAGCCATTGCGTGGACAAACGGTAAAATGACTCTTCAGATTGTTTTACCATTATCAACACTTCTCTTTGGCTTTAACAACATATGTACATGATTGGTGGATTTGAAGTTATTCCGGTTTTTTCTGCAGGTAAAATAATATTTGAAGGGGATTTAAACATTTACGTTCGGACAGCTTCAAAGTATGATGACTGTAGAATGCTCCATCTTCCAAGTGTGAGGCTAACCTTCAAACTAAATTGGATATGTCTTGGTGATGCTAACGACCATCACGCAATAACCCCATGCGCACCAGATAAACTTCCAGAGTATTCCAGCAATCAAGTATGTACAGCACATAAAAATATTATTCAGTCTTTTACATTCAAGTCAGTTTGTTTGTCCATATGTTGACTGTTTACTTGTATCTTTATCAGGAACATGATTCGTACAGAGCGTTTAGATCTCAGAACTTGAATTTAAATATAAATCTCGAAACGCGATCTGGAAGATCAGTGACACAAAGTTATCCAAGAGCAGTATTGTATGGTAGCACACTAAGGTTTGTACTTTGCAAAGGTTTAATATCACATATAAAAATACATGTCGGTACACTCTTGAGCTACACAGCAGTAAAGAATATTATGTAGCGTACCGTTTTAAAAATGAAAATCGTAGTCGTGTATATAGATATTATGATTTAAACAAATCTTACTGGGACCGTTTTTAAAGGCAACACTAAGTTTCGATATTAATAATCTTTTGCAATTGTTTTCAGATGGTTTGAAAATTTAAAACTCATTCTGTCTGGTACCACCAGACCTACCAGAAGAGGTCGTATATTTAAGATGACCAAACCCCGGAAAATACCCATTAGTAGACATTATAAAAAAATTCGTCTTTCTGTTAGCCTTAACCGTTTTCATGTGTGCTATTGGGTGTCATTTTCAATGCAAAGTGGCGTCGAGCTGTTCAGTGGAAAATTATCTAGTAGCTCAGGTATGATATTGTCGGTGACTAGGAAATGGATCCAAATCATGACGGGACTTCCCTATTAATAATACATTACATTTGTCTTCATTATTTTTAGAGCATCAACTTCAGCTCACACCGATTAATGATGGCCTAATACATCGACCAAAGGCAGACTGGAGTGTGGTTTACGTAAACAGCGAATTAAATGAAACTGAAATATGGTTACAAGCATCTTTGCAGCAAGATAGTTCGAGTGAAATGAATTTCAAGAAACCCATTGAGAAGTTTTTCTTCATGAGTATAGATAAGCTTTCGTATGGCAGAGAGGCACTTCTAGGACCTACGGAAACCCCAGAAAATAAAAAGTATGGGGAATGAGATAAATATAAGTGTATTTTGCAGTATTCTGTTTTTGTTAATATGTTCTTCATGGATATATTGACAATGAGATGAATAGACCTGGAAAAAGAATGCCAACATTTTACGTTTATTTTTAAAATGTGTGATTCCAAATAAATAGGTTACTATTGTTTTTATGTGTAATCCCCGAAATATAATCCAACTACCTACTTGCAATGCCTGTCAGTGTTTGGACAGAATCGCCAAAAATTTAGTACCATATATGAAGATTACCAAGCCTCGGATTGCCATAAAAAGTGCTACAAATAACCAGATTTCAAATAAATAACTTACTACAAAACTTTATCTACATTTAATCATCAAAATTATCAATACATGTTGACGTTCCAAAACGGAATAGTAAACAACAATTCCCATGTGTCGTCATATATGTCTGAAAAAAATAATCTACTATTTGGCGAGAGTTTGAGCAGCTATCTTAAAAAGATTTACCAAATTTCTTGATATTGGGATAAATTTCTGTGGTATTTCACGTATATTGTAACGAGAACATGGTAATCATGCAGGATATGATAATTGCAGTTTTGGCGATTCTATCATAAAACCTGCCTTTCAACGGGATTATTCGGAACCAAATATCTAACTTTGTATTCTTCGTCTATATTTACTCACTCTTCACTGAGTTTTGCTATATTTGTACATATTACAAAAATCTTTTTTACAGATCTGAAAATCCACAGCATCGTTTAGTGGTGCATGAGCTCAAGGGTGCATGGACAAGCAGTAACCGTGATGTTGCGTTCGCTTTGTTAGATTCATTTGTCAAGACTCAGGTATAAAAAGTGTATAGAAGGTTGATATCAAGCTCATGTTATGGTTTATTTTCAGTAATAACTTATATTCCCCACACGTTTAGCAACTTAAGAAAAATCTGTCGACGGAGGCACTGAAAAGTTTTTTCAGTAAACATGATGCCCCGACTGGTAGTCCTATGAAAAATAAATCTAACACAGACGGGAAAAATCCTGGTAGAGCAACTGACATAGCGTCGCCAACTGCATCTTCACAAGTGATTACTGAAAAATTCATTAATTCTGTGTTGTATTTATGTTGCGTTTCATATACCTCATATAACGTGTAGATATGGATGCTTCAACTAATACCTTTTACTTTGATAGCAGTCAAGATCTCAGGTGGGAGCCTCACCCCTCAGTAGTATCCAAGGCCAGAACGCCACTGCATCATTGCTTCAGAAACTCATATCTGAGGCCGAAAGTCGTGGCGTCGTTTTCTCAGAAGATATGACTGCTCCACCACCACAACAAAGTCTACATGGAGTTGCACAAAGTTCTTTGGATGATGTTATACATCACAAATGGCTCAGTATGTTCTATTACAGAATAGAGCTCGTATGATTTCTCAGTGTATAGAAATACTAATTAATATTAATGTTGCTTGGTTTTTTTTGTTTTTAGTTGAACTGGTAAACTGCCAAGTACTTCTAAAAGGTACAGAGACAAGTGGATACGTCATTGTCAGTGCAGCGAAAGCTCATATTCTCCAACGAGAACATAAACCTGTGTGGAAGCATGGAACAATCGTCCCAAAAACTACATGGGTGGGGGCCCTTGAAGGAATGCAGTACTATGCAACTGTGTCAGCAGGCTGCACTGAATCCCCCGAAGGTATAATCAAAATATAAAAAATACTTATGAGAGATATAATGGGCCATTCGGGGCCGAACTACAACGCAGTTATTAGTATTTATTGTTAGTAACAATTTGTTACTATTATAGAATAATAGATGCAACCATCAGGTCTCGTTTATTTAAATGGGTGCTATCAGTTTGCTGACCGTTTTATTTGTAAATTTCAGAAAATATACAGTGGTTGTCAGTGGAAAATATTGAAGAACGGGACACCACTGCTATTTCTAACATTCCAGATATGGTCGGAAGTGGACAAAGTGTTGGGGGAGTTGTTAGCGAAACGGTGTGTATTCTTAAAGTTTAATGTAATTTCCTAGATACAGTATGGTTGTTACGATTAACCAGTTTGATAATGCAGTATGCAAGGCTAAAGTATATCAATAGCTCCAAACGAGCTTCCAATTTCAAAATTATATATCGCTAGTCCCGTCGTCAATACAAAGCCTATTGCCTTTCAGTCACAACAGTTACGGTTGTTACGGATATTGATATATCCAGAAAACTGAAAACTACGAAAGTAGTTTTTTGGTATATTTTTTTAAAATGTCAGAGTCAATAATCGACATTGAACTAGTTAGTTATAAAATAGTACTGCAATTGCAATATGATCTATTGCCATGATTCTTACTAAAATGTATGTATTTGTATTAACTACCGAAAGCATGTATACGCCACCAGTGATAGTTTATTAGATTAAAATGTTACCTGTGTGTCTGTCGTACTGTTTTTGTTGACACGATATAACTTTTGAAGGAAAGGGAATTTTATAATTATATTTTCGACAATCGATAGATACATGACATGTCTGAAAGTAGGTGTACAGAGTTTGACCGAAATTGGTTGACCCCTTAGACCCTTAGGAACGTCAAACTGAAAATTGTTTTTAATCCATTTTTAATTGTTAACTCCAAAACAGTTAAACTATTTGTGATGTTGTTTTCGACTTCGGATAGAATCAAGAGGCCGCCTTAATTTCATTTGATTTTTATCAAAAATTTTATGGTTCAAATTTGGTACACATATACAGTGTGCCCTCTTGGCTTAAAGCACCCTATACAATACGATTTTTAGCTCTGTATGTAAAATAAAACTCTGGTAAAGTGTAAAAGATATCAGTGTTAAACGAATAAGCCATAGTTAAAAGTTGGTGCACAGATAGATAATAGCAATTTCTAACGTTTAGCTCAGTTTGACAAAAAAAATTTTTACCCCCAGGTGGCGTCAGTTTGAAAATAGTAATAATTACGTAATTTCCGTAATTTTTACGTAAAAGCTAACTCTCCCTTTGTTAAATGTACTGATGTACCAAATTTCAACTGGTGATGCTATGTAAAAACTGGAAAAATGATGACTCAACTTTACACGGCCCCCAAGGGGGCAGGAGGGGGTAGGGGCCAAAACTAAAAGTCAAGTGCACAACTTGCGGCCTTAGGGAATAAATTCCCGAAGTCAATTTTTCAAAGTATTCTGTTTAGGAGGAGAAGCGCGGACGGACGGACACATAGACTGAAGCATTCAAAATCGAAAGCTAACACATAAATGCAATGCCTAATAAATGTGGGAAAACTATATCGGTTCTGTTTTAGTCACTATTTATAGAATAATAATTTTATATCAAGTTTGTTATCGTAGTAGGCCGCGCAACACCAAAATAAGCACTATCTTCCGCCTGTACCGAAAACCGAACGGAAGTTACTTCGTCTATCGTCGCAGGGTCACATTTTTAGACAAAAGTCTCAAAGTCTTTAAAGTGTTTGAATTCGTCGTGACCAATATTTGGCCACATGCCATCGTTTTTGACAATTATTCAAACAAAAAAGATGTCTGTTTCAATCCATGTGCACAGTGCTCAGTTTACGATTTCTATCAACTTCAATTACAGCCCCTGAACTGTTTGTGTGATAATGAGTCACGTATATGGTAAAAAATTTCGGCATTGCGCTGAATAGTTTATTTTACATACAGCACTAAAAATCACATTGTATAGTGTGCTCTAAGGCACGTGGACGCACTGTACCTCTTTGACACTTGTATATATATACCAAGTTAAACCAGATCGGTTGATAACTGTGGCCGCCGGCGGGCGTCAAATTTTGTAGATAACCACCATCTCGGGTTGTTGGCAAAGCTTTGTTTATTTCATATGCATCTCTAAGAATTCTTATACGTTTGATAATTGGGTTTCGGCAATAATCGACCAAGTTTTCGGTAGATGGACATCGGTGTTTACACCCTGCTCGTTAGTATAGGCATACTTATTATTTTCACATTACAGGTAGGAGTATTATCTGACGAGTCTTCGGAGTCAGTGCAACTACAACGAATAGTTTCCAAATGTAAGTGCGAATTTTTCTATACTACATTTGGTGAAACTGGGGTGGATAAAATTCCTTCAGGAATTCCCGAGATTCCACCTGCACCTAGAGATTTAGAACTATGGGATGAAATGAGTAAACCTGTGGAGGCTTTTACACTAATGCATTGCGATTTAAATGTATTTACGAATTCGATTCAGGTAAGGTGGCGCCATATGTCATACGTTTACAGTTTTCGGATATCGAAATTAGATTCGTTTTTCTGCGACAATCTATTCTCTGTTATTTCTATTTAGTACGCTATGATCATGGATATCGTGAATAATCTTGTGCTGTACGTGGATCCAAAAAGAAAGGAGCGTTTTGAGAAGCTTCAGAGATTGAGATTCAAGCTTCAGCTTCAAAGTACAGAAGCTCAGCGTGGTCCTATTCAACAGTTGCAGAATCATCTCAGGTAGTTTAATGTTTAAAACACGGCATATGTATGCTGTATTTAAGGAAAATGTTTCGTAGCAAATAATTATTGCGTACGTCAACGTTTTAGAACTTTGGTCAACCAATTACGAAGGCTCGAAAAGGAATCGTATTTAATTTCCAAGCAATTGCAAGAAGATCCAGGAAGCGATTCCCTTAACCAGCAACTAGTCCAACTGGAACAACAAGTTAATGAATGTAAAGAGCAAGTCGCAGCAAAGGGAGAAGAGTTACATATGATGATTATGTGCTTTAAGGTACGGTATGATTATTTTTTGACGAGTCAATGCCGAAATCTCCTGAGATATAATTTATGAATCAGTTGTTAGAATCGATTTAAAGATGTACTGTGTTCATTTTATAGGAAACTAAATTAGCTGCTTCACAGCGACTTTCGCGAAAACGCGATAATAAGGACGTTTATTTGGTACGAGTGTACGAAATCTGTTTCAAGCATGCACAGTGGCGATTAACACAAACCGATGGGCAATTAGGAATAGCAGATTTGGTACTCAGCAACTTCTTGTAAGTTATCTGCAGAAACTTTCTTGACTTTCAATTAAATGTACAACAAACTGTAGTATTCGCAACTTCTATCTTTTATAAGGTATACAAAAACGGACAAAAACGACGATTCGGTGGAACATTTATGCGAATTGGGCTATATTACTGTGACAAACCTATTACCTAACCAAATTTACAAAGAGGTGTTAGTGCCGTCTCACATACATGCCAGTATGCCGGTTGACAGACAGGTTGGGAGAATATATTTGCAGTAAATTGCGTACTTAGCGATTCGAACGTAAATTGTGGTACAAAGTGCTGCCAAAAATTGTATTCGTTTATTAAAGTTACGTATTAATATGTTGTTTTTTAGCGCACGCTTAGAGTATTTTGCAGAGATCGGCCTCCTGTAGGAGGAATAGCAGTTAAGGAACATTTTGAAATCAACATCGCACCAATAACCATTGGAATGACCTATCAATTCTTCAAAACTCTTTTTAAGTTTTGTTTTCCTGAAAAGGACCCAGAAAAATTAGACGAGATGGATGTTAATAGTGCTGCAGATAACAGTGACACTATTTCAGTTTCTAGCGATAGAACGGGGACTAGTTCTCAAATGTCTGATACTGTCTCCATATCTTCTGCATCCACATTAAGTGTTTCTGCATTACCAGTGAAAGGAAAGAAGCCTCGTATTAAGCGAAAGGAGTCAAAATTTTATGTTTCCATGAACGTTAACAATGAAAAAGATGATGTAGAGAAAATGAAAGAAAGGGCGGAAAGGAACATGTTATTTATATGTGTGAAAATACCAGAGGTACCTGTGCGTGTAAGCTACAAAGGGGAAAAAGATAAAAATATTGAAGATGTCCATGACGTCCACGTTATTATTCCAACTCTAGAATACAATAATATTACATGGACATGGTTGGATTTCTTAATAGCAGTAAGAAATCATAGTAAAAGAGTACTGCTTTCTCAGGTAAAATGTAGAATATTTACACGCACAGTTATTATATATATCTGAATTATTAACTCAAATGATTTTTAAGTTTAATGTCTATATTATAATTTTGTAGGCTTTAAAACAGAAACTGTTATGGTCAAAAGCAATATTTTCAGATAGTAGTGCAATTCCACAAGAAGAGGACAAAGCAAAAATGCTACTTGGTTTACCGGTCAGTGCAACTACTTGAGATTTTATTAGGCGTTGATTTGCCTTTCATGGACTAAAATGTAATATAATATCGTGCTTGTGTTTTGATTGCAGGGTGATACAAAAAGTTTGATGAAATCTTTATTCGGACCTCACAAGAAGTAATAAAATAAATCAAACCAAACTCAAACCAAATAAAACGCAACTAATGTAGTTACGCAATTTTGCACCACGTTCTAACACGGTAAAAGTCATAATTTTTTTTATTTACTGTACGATCAACGAATATAAATAAATTATAATGATCCAACTACTGCCACCCTGTTAAACCTTTCGTGAAAATTATTAAGGCCACGTCATTTTCCCTTCAAAGCCGCGGTACTTCTTCTTTGCTCTGATACCAGTAACGATATTTGAAGTTTTTGTAAATGCTGACTGTCCACCAAACATTGTATCTGTATCTACAATCGAAAATAATTTTGCAAGCTTGAATACAATAACAACTTAAAAACGCAGTATTCATATTTACAAAATTATGTTATCTTTTTTGGGTACAGACTTACCAGGGTGGAACCTGAGAGGTTCCTTCTGAATGTGTAGGTTTGGAGGTAGATCTGAACTTCTTTTTAATTCTTCGTATGGTGATATAGTTTTTACTGGAGTGCAATAAAATTCTACGAGGTCGCCTAAAAATTGCATTTCAATTCTGTATATTCAGAGTGTGGCGCTATTAAATTTCATAATAAAAACACTGACAATCGATTAAATTTATCTACTCACCCACTGTGCACATCATGTGAAGCATTGAATTTGGTACCCCGTGCTTGAAATGTTCAAATAATGTTGTAAGTATGTCATATTTCAATTTGGAATCGTTCAAGTTTGTCTCCATTAGCGTTTGGTCATCATTGCTACTGTTCATACAGGACCGACATATCTGGATTACTTGTTGACCTGCGTTCGATGGTGGAGTGTACGACTTTTGAAATCGAAGGAAACTGAAAATAAAATTCAATCTCGGTCACAAACATTTCCTTACTTTTTCAAATCAGTACATCCATCAATTAATCACATGGAATTCATTTTACTAAATAATATAACTTTTCAATTACCCTCTAGCGTTCAGAGAATCGATATTAAACTTAAATTCTCTAGCTTTGGTCATATCACCAAACATGAGTGAAGGTGAAACTGGCTCACCAAACTTTAATAATTCAGGTTTAACAATAGAAATGCGATCACGCATATTCCCCATTCTGCTGTAAGTCAGATGTTCATGAAATCTACTTTTGTTCCGAACATTTTGATGTAAAACTGATGTGACCGAACCGCTCCTGGGCGTCACCGAGATCTAGACATATTAAATCATAATCAGTGCAAATCTTCGTTTCTTGTACTTAATTTGTGTTTTTGAAGTAAGTTTTTTCTTGACAATTAAATTAGTATTGTCTATCAAAATACCTGTGTTAGCAACTTGGACGATGTTACTGAACGTTGGAACATTATAATAATCTCGTGTCGTCGTTGCGACTTGCTTGACACTCGTAATATTAGCCGACAAAACTTTTGAAATCTATAACACACATGTAAGGGCACCGATGTATTGAAAAGGAAAAATGATTAAAAATCTGCACCAGCCAATCAATAAGTACAAACAGCACACTTGTCTCGTAATAATGCATAATGCAATGGTAATGGCGCCGGTTTACCGGCTGAATAACAAACCCTTCAGCATGCACGTTCAGTGTACAACAACTTTTAATACACGTTCAACTAAGCTTTATTATCATTATCACTAACCAGGACTTATAATTAAAATTAAATGTTTTAATGTTTTAAAGGCCGAATGCATATTAAATTTGACTGCTATAACCAGGGCAGCCGTTTTCATAATTTATCATATTCCACATAGTTATCAAGATTTAAATGAGCTTCAGTATGTGAACGAATCACATAAAAAGGAGCACTTTAAGCCACACTTATAAACGCATATTTTGCATATTTTGGATCTTAAGGTAAACATACACTATACATATTTTCAGAATGCATATTTTATGATTTTATAGAAAAATTCTTCGAGACGGCGTACTTTTTTAATGTTATATCCATCTTACCATTAAGGTTTGACCAAATTCACTGCAAGTTGACTTCTACGGTCTACAGCTTCAACATATTAGGTATGCATAGACTAACATATTACATAGCACACTTTTTGTCAATGTTAGGTATGTGGAAAATATTGCCAATGCAATTGCCAGTGCTGGTTGCTGTTTAATTCCACGACTCAACATTACTTTAAAAATATAATTTGTGGTCACCAGATATTTTATTGTGCCAAATTTTTTTTTAGTTAAGGTATTAACTTGTGAATTTTTAAAATGAGGCCAAAATCTTGCTTAAGAACATTATTATCGAAGTGGGTAAAAAAATATACGTGGACGAGAGAAAAAAATCCGGGTAGAAGGAAACGGCATCTTTTGTAACGCAAGCATCACCACACAAAAATTCTGTTCTTGCAAAAACTGCATTTTATTCAGATTATCGCAAAGAATCCTAATTTCTCTGATATGGTGGAAATATCAAAGCACTGAGTGGCGATTTTTCCGCTAACATAAATTTTAATCCTAAAACTATTATACGAATGAAATATATTCCATTAACCACCGTATAGTTAGAAAGAAGTTTCAGTATTCATAAACCTATTTTAACTGAAAAACGAACCAGTATGACATTAGAAAATTTGGAAATGTACACCGTTTGCAATTTTGAGCTTGCTAATGCAAGTATAGATTCTTAAAGTGGTATTATGCTAAATGTTCTTGTATTATAATGAGTAGTTTTGTAATAAAAAAGGATGAAATCAATCAATTTTATCGATTTTAAATTTGACACAGTCCGGCGACCTCAATTTTTAACCAAAAATAATAAATAAATTATAGACTAACATTGTATGTGAAAAAGTAAAATTTTAATTGCATGTTTAACCGCATATTTCAGTGATTTTAATATCATAATTGCATGCATCAAGCTGTGGTTTTAGCTGCATAAAGTTGGTTGGTTATTCTGTCCATCCGTAGCTGTAGCCTCTGACGTAGGTATAAAGCCTGCAGCACTACGACGACGAGTACATAAACATGTGTGTGCACAGCAGTGCTTTACTGGCCACCAGTGGCCGCTGTCCAGATGGGCCACCGATGACCCGGTGGAGTCGGTACCCGGAGGCACACTAAGGAATCGCAATCGGTGGCCCATGAATAGGTCGATGGCCGTGAAGCACTGGTGATACTAAATACTTCGACAAATGGCTTCGGTTTTTAAAATCTCTATAGTGTTCTGGCCATCTACTGACCATGCAAACATTGTGTTTTGCCAGTCCTCTAACACACACAAACGCCAAGCTGTCTGCAGTTTAAAACAACAAGCTGATTTTTATTAATAACTTCTAGATTGCCCGAAATTGTAATTTTTTTCGGGCTTTAATTAATCTTGTAATGTTGCATTACTAAATTTATATATGATATAACGTATTTAAGTTTAATAAAGAATTATTATCGTAACAAGAAAAAATAATAATGTCTTTATTTATTTCTCTTTCAACAAAATTCGTCTGAAATGAAGCCTTGTTAAGCAAAAAGTTACATCATTGACAAATGAAATGTACTGACAAAATTCTATGCTGGAGGGACCGGAGGCCCCAGGCATGTGCTTTTACAAAATAAAATATATACCTCTGCATGTGTTCGCACCTACTTACTTCTTATCTCTATAGATGACTCTGTATGTTCAATATTGTCTGAACTATCACTGTTGCTTGCTGTTTGATAATCCGGTCTCTGTTGCTGCGACGTAACGTCAAGCCGTAAATTTGTACCTTTAACTACAACGTAAATACAAGTTGAAAATTTTCAATCTTTATCATCACCGCTCATTTATCCCATCCAATAATTCATTGCTCTTCATCTAATTAGTGCATATTGTTTACATAAATACGTGTAATGTATTCAATACTGCATACCGTAAGAAACCAAAAGAAAATCTTCAATAAGAGCAACACGGAGTGTGCATATGTGTCACTTTCGCTGATACTATAATACAAAGCAGCACCGAATACAGCAGTACCGAATAAGGAACACAAACAAACGGGTCGGGTCATCATCATCAATGACTTGCTCTTCGCTTGCGTTTCTTGATTCTTGACTTTCTAACCACTCTTTTTATTCTGTAATGTAATATGTTATTATATACACAGCAGCCCTGCAAAATCTGTCCGAGCGCGCGAGCCTCGCTCTAATATACGTAATGTAGGCTGCGAAATACTGAATCTATTTACGTATAAGCTTGCGGAACACGAAGTAGATTCTGCATAGTTGATACACAGTGTGACACAATATCTTATGTAACAAAGAGGTTGCAGACGATGCAGTCTTAGTATCACCGTATCATATTACAGAATGTCTACATTCCCATTAAGGTAAAAAAAAAGTTAACACGTAGCACATACTATGTATGTGCGGAACGACAGGTGTGGGGGGATAATACACGGACATATGGATGCTTTCTAGTAACTGATCGATTTTCATCTTCAATTTATTTCAGATATAACAAGCAAAACTGAACCCTTTAATAATTCAGTTTCATGTAGATTACGCCATGCATACTAGGACGCAGAAAACTAGGTTAACGGTTTTTAATTAGAATTATTAATCACGGTTGTGTAAATAGACGGTTTACTCCAAGTTTCATAAAATTGTATAATCGAGATCACAGTTGCATGCAGCGTCATTCCTGTGCCGTTTAAACCAAGCACTACACTGCCACAAATTAAAAGAGAAATAATTTTCCGACAAGGTCAAAGGTGTCTAGGTAAGACGCTACTCATTAGAATATTAATGGGAAGCATGCTCTCCATTAATACAGTCGAAACGTGCTAGCAGATAACGACAAAAATGTTAAGTACAGTTTAGCAGTGAGGTGAACAGATGTGTAGAGGATTCTTTGCCTGAGGGAGAAATCAAGTGTTAAATTAGTCTGACGACGACTGTACTTTCTCAGACAATTTAGCTGTACAAGATTTACATTGCACATGTCATTAACGCCTGCAGTTTTTATACAACTATAGTTATTGATTTTTTGTACTATCGACTTCAACGAAAATTGCTCCAAAGATTAGTATATCGTTTCGTTTCGTTAAAAATTGTACCATTGAGTTGCTTGAAAAAAATATTAGTTGTATTACGTTTTTATTCATTAATTTTTCTCGGGCGTTGATTTATTAAGTTAAAAGCGTCTAACGATTTTCAAAATGTTCTAGCTTTACTGCAGGTTCTTCAGAAATTATTAAAACCATTTAAAAACTACGGGTCTCTTTTGTAAGCTATCCACTCCATCCAACCAACCGCATCCGTCTCTACATCGCACTAGAAGAACCTAAGAAGCAATACTTTTTCTCCCTGCATGCAAGCTAAGCTAAATTCATGCACCAAACTGCTAGTAGAACCAACGCTGCGCTACACGGTAATGCAACGTTTCAAGTTTTACACATATGCACATACTCATTCTCAATGATTTTATACATGCATTTTAAAAGCTTAACATTTTATTTAGAAGAACGTACGTATGCTATTGTGATACAATTAAGAATAATATCTACACATACTAGTTTTCTTTCGAACATAACAGCTTCGGATAATCAAATACTCAATATGAAAACAACAAGCTTTGTAAAGCCTGTGATAATAATTATCCTTTGAAATAGTAGCAAATTTTCATACAACTTTAAAAGATGTTTAAAACAATATACACACGACATGTTGTGTAGTAGAATACGACTACCTACTATATTACTGTACTTTATTCTATACACCTTCATCGTGTTACTTTCAGTTGTGTGGCACCTGTAGGCTTTTTATATATTATATCATTACAGGGATTTTTTAAAAATTATATTTTATTTCCACAACACTTGTGCTTTATACATTTTGTACGCAAAAAAGACAGGTTAAGCAAAGATAGAGATGCTTTAGAATCTTATGTCGCTGTTGTTGTCATCATGATCACATCATGTATTCATAGAATAGATGTCTTATCTCTGTTTAACCACGTACCAGTCCTAAACCATATAAAATGAAGGAAAAAGAGAAGCAGTGGGACATTGGAAAATATACCGTGCATATTAAAACTTTGACATCTCTTTGCCAGCTTAACATATTTCGATACGACGCAACATATCCTTACTACTTTTACAACAACCTACATAATATTTACAAATAAGAAAATAAAAACGGGGTTTGCGTTTGGCCAGGCTGAAGCACTGAAGACACTCTTAGCGTTCTTTTAAGTTTCCGAAACTACGATACACTCAAATACATACATACACATGATTATTGTGATACCACCTCAATATTATGTCTTGCATACTTGCATCGGTTGCGCTGGTCGGTCGGTATCGTCGTCCCCTATCTACGGTTTATTCTTTTTTCCTGCACGCCTTTACAGATATTATAGTAACAGCAACATCAAAGACCGAATTAGGCAGAAAGAAACTTATTATGCTAGGTAGTTTTTTGCCTCCTCATATCATCCACCAGCATAATATTATTGCATCTTGCACCATGTATAAAATATTTCTGCGTCCATGAATTGTTTGTATCCGAGTCCGATTGATTAGTGACAATTATGTGAAGTGGAAAATACTTCCAGTAAATATATTTTAACCTAGATTTGCATACCACATACCACATTAATGCCGTCGTGTCGCGTGATATTATGGAGGATGATCTCAAGTTGGTTTGGTGTAGTGAATGAAGATATGATGACATGATTACATGATAATAAACGATTATGCAGTGTATATTATGTTTTAACAGGGTTCCCAGATTATTTAAAAAATAATGCAGCGTTTCTTACTGAAAATAGTACTTTTAAAACAGTATTATTAATATAACGGTGATGCTGCGAATGTTACATCTGACAGCAGTTATCCTTTTAAATTTAGCTATTTTAAATACGGCGTTGTAGTTTTTGGAAAATCGAAATTGATGAAGGATTCCATATTGTTGTACAAGTTTGGGATTGAAATGCCTAAAACAGCGGGAAGCGGACGTGCCAGTTCCATACATTCCCTTGCAATAGCAAGCAGCAGCCATGTATCCAAATCCCAGATACAACAGGGAGATGCGATGCGGCATTATTGTGGGAATTTTTTCTCATATGCAGTCGTACAAGTGCAAGTGCCACCACTAACATCTATTGTACAGCGACCAGCGCAGATGATTCCACCAACGCTCTGAACAAGTAGAAACATGCTCATGATTCATGAATTCAAGTAGATTAGATAAATACTTCGCAATTCGCAATATCTGTCGAGGTCGAGATTTTGATAAAAAATGATAAAGTTACAAAAGCCACTATGTTACTAAATGTATATGCCGAATTGTTCATCAGATCAGCTAGATTCTAGTGTAAGTACCTGAATAATAAAACTGTGAGGTTGGGGTTGGGAGTCGCTCCAGTAACTAAACTGTACACTACAACATATTCCAAAATGTTTTGATGTCGATTGACTTTGTAAGTTGCGTACTCACATTTGTGATGCTACATGCAAGCATGCAACACATTAAATCACAAGTACCTATGCTACGCACGTCGCACATGAAGTAAGCTACGCTATGTATATGCCCAACATTATCGACTTCATTCGTAATAAAGTTGACAATAAAGTAACCAATAGACAGATAGTAAGTCTCTTTGGTCATGTTACAAAATTGAAACCATTTAAGGGTATATTGATTCACAAAAGTCATTTTTATAGAAACTGTACTTCTATCAATCATATTCATTGACAGAGACAGACAAGGAAACATTTGATGTATTTATTCAAGATTACTAAAGTACTGCAAAAATACGATTGAATACGAAGTATAGATGGAATTGCATAACGGACTATTAAAATTGGGGTTAAATGAGACGTGTCTGGTGGTAACTGGTTTTTCATAAATCCCTTTATCATTTGCACTAGATTTTCATTAGTCCGTTTATCATTTGCAATTCTGTAATTTCAATTAATCTGCTGTAAGCAATTTCAGACACGTAGCTGAAAATAAGGACATATAAGGATATCAGGAAGGATATACAGATATGTATATAGTTAGTGATATACGAACCCCAAACGACCCCCACGGCCCACACACAACCCCTCCACCAAACAACATATGTTTATAGTCCTTGTCACTGCGAGTTCACTACCGAAAATCCCATCTCAATCGGACTTACCGTTTCGGAGTTATGGGCAAAACAATTTTTAAACTTTGATGGGCCCTAGGGGTCATTTCAACCAAACTGGATCAAACTTTGCATAACGTCATAACTATCCAGTAGCTAGCTATCTGTACACTAACTTTCACCTATGGTTGTCATATGAAAAAAGTCGTCACCCCCTTTGCCCCCAGGGGTATGACCGATCGCAACCAAACTTTTAACTTGCACAACTATGGACCCAAAGGAACCTTTGTGCCAAGTTTGATCGAAATCGGTTAAAGAGTATAGTCAGGAGAGCGGGCACACGGGCACACGAACACACGGACAAACCAACCAAATCCAATACTAGCTGAAACTTTTCAGCTACGTAATAGTGCAGTCAAGTGATTAAGTGTCACTCCTGATCACTAAAGTTAAACCGAATCTAAACAGCATACATCATTAATGCATTGAAATGCCATGAATGCAGAAGTGCAAGTTGAATTAGTAAATAAACTTTAAAACAAGGATAGCGAATATGGAGAAGAGATAGTAGTAACGTAAGCACTGAAAAGTAATTTGCAGTCGACAGTAGCTGTGCACCTTCAGCTTTATGTAGTAAGACGGGGTTAAAGCTATATGTATCCAATCCTGAATCTTACCCCACGGTAAAATGAAAACAGTTATGTTTCGACCACACTAACTCGTAAGTTTTCCAAAAATAGTTTGCTATGTGTAACATAACTGTTAAATTATTTAAAATCTTTCAGTATTTTATAAAATGTAATTACATAAACAATACAAACAACAAAGGCCGTTTCTTGGAACGCTAACTGGTGGTGGCGCTGCTAGTTTTCGTGAACTAACAATAAGCCAGGCCATCGAGGATGCAGCCGAATATAAAGATATGATGTGGTAGATTAGGTGCATGTATTGTTGATGCATCACTTTTTAAACAAGAAGGATGTAAAATGTAAACCCAAATTTACAACTACGGAAAGAATCGAATAGGTGATGAGATTTGCCATAAACCACTATGGTGATGATAAAACTTTGACGCCTGCTGGGCGTCAAAGGGGTCAACCATTTTGAGTCAAACTTTGCAAAACGTCATAACTATTCATTATATATCTGTACACCAAGTTTAAGATATGGTTGTCATATGAAAAAAATTGTGACGGTTTTGCTAACCCCCTGGGGGTTGACCCCGAACACATAAGAGCTGCTGAGCATATCTATCGGTTGGCGAAAACAGAATTTGAAAATTCATTTCGCTTCGAAAGTTATCGCGAGAACAAGATATAGGGGACGTCCGGACCATTTTTATAAAAGATCTAAGAGATCCTTAATAAGTAGTTACAGTGCAGTAGCTTCATATACAAGTACAGATCATCATAAAACTTCAGCAAACTATTGCAATAAAAAGGAGACTTCGTACTTTCCAACGATATGCTACTCAAGTGTTGGCATGCACCGGGAGATGAATGCCGAGGTACCGATTTTGAAACCTTGAAATCAAAATTCATTCCTTGACCTACTAGGGTCACTTTTATCAAAAAGGTCTTAAGGAATAAGCTAATGTCTTAATTCCAAGGAATTTTTAAATTTAACGAACAAAAAACTTCATTTTTTAACCAATTCAGCTGAAATTTGGTACAGTAGTTTGGGGCCATAACCAAAGTCTCGATCCAAAACAATTGTTTTAGACCCGATAGGGTTACTTATCAAAAATTCTTATTCCTAGGGAAATTTTAATTTTAAGGTACAAAAATCTACATTTCTTAAGCGATTCGATTGAAATTTGACACATTGGCTAGGAAGAAACACGGAATAGGGTAATCAAACACAAAATATCATATTTAGACCAGAGAGGGTAACTTTTTATAACTTATAACTTATCAAAGTGAATAAAGTGAAAATTGGTTACATGTTATGTTACAAGAGCTATTCTACAAAAAATGAATCTATCCTTTTGTTCGCAGTATTTTTCCTGGTCGAGAACGGGTCGTATCAGCTAGTCACACTGTAATAAGATTTTTACATTTTAAATGTCAATAGCCCCTAATTTGGGAGTGCAAGTCAGCTAAAAACATGTATATTAAAAAGTCAAATTGAATATATACGAGAGCATTGGAATTGGAAGTCTTCAAAAATTCCAAAGCTGTTGGAAAGTTGGAATCAAGTCAGTGTAGTGTGGAGAATGTTGCTTACAACGTAAATGGCGTTCCACGGCGTATCGAGAATATGAGCAAATAAGCTACCATCACCAATTCACCATCTAATTATGTCTTCTACGGAAATTTACAAATGTTGAGATCGTTCGAAAACGTGCAAAAAAAGTAAAAGTAAATCTCTTTTCTTCGCTGTGGAATTTCCATCTTTAACTAGGTATGCATTTGTGCATGGCAATATTGGGGAAGAAGACCACTCGTCGTCACAGCAATGCACTTGGAAGTAGGTTGACTTGTTACTTGTTACGTTACAGTAGTAACGTAAGGTAAATTACCTATTGCATATTGGTAGCTTCCTTAAGAGGATAGAAGAGAGAACGGTTAAAACATGTGGGAAATAGGAAGTAGTACAAATTGTAAAAGTAGTACAGTACAGCCCACATGCTGCCGCAGCCGCATACACATGCAATTGTGCAATATGAATGAATATGCCACACGCACACACAACAAACAGCGACAGACATTTAACAAGTTTACGAGCGTGTTTTACAACAACTGATGGCATATTAAGCAGGTCTTTACTGTGCAGTTTGATGAGTTGAGGTTACCACACGATTGGTTTTAATAGTTTGTAAAAATACGTCATAGTCATATTGACAATAATGATACATGAGAATGAATTATCCTAATTTAGATAAATATATATCTTCATTCACCAACACTATTTCTAGATTGAAATATCAAAAGTAGTAAATTCCTTAATACTACGTACTCGTACTCAACAGTTCTAGAAGTCACTCATTTAGACCCAACTAAAGTAATAGTTTGTAAAGATTTTAAAAGCATTAATTTAGCAATTCGTAATCAAATTTATATTTATAGGTGCGTATATTTTAAACAATCATGTTTCCATTTTTATTTGTTTAGTTTGGAATAAAAAAAATTTAAAAACCTTAAAATGCATTCACCTTTCACATTTAGAATCGTCAAAGAATATTTTATACGATGAGTTTTAGTTAAAAATTTTGTGTAACATACATATGGGCAATGGGATTGATAGCACAGGCCTGTGACAGAAATACAGAAACGTGGGAACTGATTTCTATACCGGTTTGTTTTTATTAAGGATCCGTTAGATCCTTTATAAAAATGGTAGTCGTGTCTGGTCCTTCCGTCCGCCATGTTTGAAGGGAATGGAATTTTCAAATTCTCTTTTCACCAACAGATAGGTATGGGCCCTAGCTCGGTCAAGTTCAAAGATAGGCACATGAGGTCAATGGGAGGTCAAAGTTCAAACACGTCCAAATGAGCTCAAACTTGG
>JAHZNB010005506.1:0-13109 GCA_027744295.1 Callyntrura guangdongensis
ACCTGTCTGTGTATACACGAATGTTAGTGTGAGTTAGTGTAAAACGAACTTATTAACAGGGTCATGTGTGTATGTTTATGTATAGTCGTTCATGTGCGGTGATGGTTATAGAGTATTACTACCTAAGTGTACTAACAGCGGTAAAAGTGCTCTACACACAAGACAGCCGTCCGGGAGCTCAGCCAATAGCTTTTTCACAGAAATCTCACATCTCATTTTAATACGTGAGGTTTGTGCTTGGCAAGATAAGATCAGGCATGGTATGATGATAGTTCCACATACCGCTATACCGAAAGGTAGTAGATTTTTCCCCCTATTTCTGTTCATCTGTCGCAAATTCCATCTAAATGCATTCTGTGCAAAGCTATAGATAAAATGGTAAAGTAGGGATGTGTGTGGCCATATCTGTAGAGCAGTGGTGGGAGCATGGTGAAGTTGTCGGGATGAAGAAGAGTTTTTGTGACTAACTGAGTGACTTGAGTGAGTGAAGAGCTTAGCATTACATTACCGAGTGTGTGCCCATGAACTTGCTTTCTCCTTTGCTACATTTTCTCTCTCTCTCTCTACCAGAGGTGTTGGGTTTATATACGTTGAAAAAGTACAAAAATAGTACAAATGGCAAGGAAAGAGTTTTACGTTTTTCATCCTCTTTTCACTCTTCCCTTTTCCGTAGGTAATAATAATGAATGAGGTAAGAAGACACTCGCTCATTCCCTTTTTTCTCTCTTTTTCTAAAAAAACAAGAAATAAACTCACTTCTTTAGCCAACCGTCTAAGTGTGTGTAGTAGTGTCGTTCTTTTCAAGTCTTGAAAAAAGATGGTACTCAGTAAAGGGTGCAACCTGGGATTCCTCTGTCTTTAAATGCTTAATGTACACTTTTTCTCTCCAAGGGTTCTATCAAAGCGATGGGTTTTTCCTTACGAGGAGACTAAAGAAAAGAAAGTAAATGATTTGAAAAATAATTTCATCAGAAAAGCTGCTAAATGGAAAAGGACAATGGAAATAAAAAAGTAGCAAAAGCTGGGATATGTGTAGGCATTTGGTTAGTACAATTGACAGTTTTTTGAAGTGTTTTCCTCTTAAATTGAAAACCAATAAAAAACTTATCCGAATTATTTACCAGGAAGAAGGAAGTTATAAACTTTTTGTCCATGTATACCAAAATACATTGTATTGTAACACAAGATGCTTTCACTGATAAGGACAAGAAGATTGAGTTTGTGTGAAATTTCCGATACGCAATCCGTTCCGTCGGTGAGTGGGGTAGGTAGGTAATATGCGTCCATCCGAAGAAAAGCAGAAATGAAATATTACTTTACCAATATGACGGTATATTGTTGCTTATGTGTCTACCTACCCGTGTAGTATTATATACAGGGCTTCCTCACAGGAGAAAAGTTTTTGCTGTTGTGACAAACGAAGAAGTTGGAAGAAAACTTGAATTTTTTAGGTGTCATATTATTATATAGCCATTGTACTTACTTTATGGTAACTGTCAACTGTCACGACGTCACCGAAGAAAAATATTTTTATATATTGTGTACACTCATCATTTTTATCTCTGCTAACAGACTCATAAATCGATTTCCAAGAATGTATCCCTTAACTCTTTCAATACCAGTCGTTCAAACACGGTCTGACAAGAAGAGAAAAGACAAATATATGATAAAACACACTGCGTCAGTGAACAAAGTATTGAGTCTAGTCAATTTTCGAGCGGCCTTGTTCTCTACATTATTGTTTGCATAAACAAACACAGAAATATACTTTGTGTGAGCCGTACTGTACTACATTTCCGTATATTCGGCATAACAAATCCATCGTCTTTCCAAACGAATTTTGCATTATTGTTGTTGGAGCAAAATCTATAAAATATTGAGAAAAAGGCTGGTAAGGAAGAGTACTTGGTGAATTATGTAAAGCCCATGGAAAATGCCTAAACTGTATCTAAGAATTATTTAGTAATACGCAAACAAAAACACCAAAATTCCATCTAACAGGAAACCAGAGCTAAGAAGGTGAAAGTTTACCTGGGCCACCATTAAAAATCAGAGAACATTTTAGGTTCCATTGGATTTAACATTTTTCGTAGTACAACAAGCTGTTGGGATGAATTCATGCGTTTTGTGAAAAGTAGCCACACTTGTTCTTCTGTTTTTGGAAATGCTTGTCCTAAGATTCCATTACTTTACTTTAGGTATTAGCTCTACAAATTACCATACTTATTCATCTTTAGACAGAACATTGTTGCTGAACTTACATGTTTAACACGTGTCGCGTTGCGTGAGACGGCAGAAGAAAGCAGGCTTTAATTTGCCAATAAAATTATGATGTAGTATTTCATAACAACAGGAGTTGTAAGTCATATAAACGACAAGTTGTAAGTTATGAGCCATAATTCTTTCGATAATGCCTATATCAGTTACATACTAGCTGACGCAGAGAAAATGTGGTTAGAAGAACGTACATTTTATGTCATCTGAATAGGTACTATTTATAGTAGAGTACCCTGAAATAATATGTACACATAAAATATTTTTAAGCTTGGAGAAACAATATTTCTTTGAACTTTGCTTTACAAATGATACACCCGCATTATAAAAATGGATCTACACGCTACATGTAATGTAGGCGAATTTATATAGGTATAGATGTTTCCGCCAAATTTTGGTTGCATGTTAACTTTGAAGTCGTAAACCTTAAAATTATACCGTTCGTTTGCTTTTGAACAACTTGACGGCTGATAAATCTAATAAACTCACAGAGTAATGTTTCATTTGGAGATTTTTTTTTAAAAAAAATAAGAACTATGCCCTGTGCATTTCCTTACAAAATATAGCTACCCACTTCCGGTTTTATAAATAAATTATATTCATTAATTATCATAACTGCATTTTGTCAGATTTCACTGTCTAATTTACATACTAACATTCTTGCTATTAAACTAACGGAAAGACGCATGCAAACTTGAAATATTGCACAAACCCTAATTATATGGCCCATTTTTACTTCCTTTATTTGCTTAATTTTGCAATTTGGGTTTTTAGGTCTAAAAACTCGGAGCACGCAAAAAGTAGTAGAATTCTTGTTCGAAAACTATGCCAAAGATGTTTCATATACCATATGCGTCTATAAATTTTCAATAATTAAAAACGTATATAATCCAATACATTGACGATACACCCCTTTTTAATCCTAATTAAAAAGAGTTTGAGATGCTGTACTCATTTCTTGGCATTCTGACAAAATAATTGGTTTTCATCTTAAACGCAATAGGAAGCACGCCAGAACTCTGGGTAGCAATTTACGTCGGCTTCACATTATTTTGCAGAATTTTCCGCAAAATAAGCTATCTAAATGAGCTTCGGATTATTTTATTTTTTTAGCATCAACGTAAATTGTTCGAGGATTATAAACTGTAGTTGTGCAAAAACTGCAGCTTTCCGCGCGCCACTCTTTTGTAGAAAGGCCACAATACCAGGATAATATTTTATGAGGGGAAGCCTACACACAGAATACCAACAATCTACTTACACTCGGGGGCTGAACTTTTTTTCTTTGAATAACTTTCCGTTTCTTGCCGTTTTCTTTATTTTTACCATGAAATGTGTGGCATATTATTTCTCAAGTTTTCACTTGTTCACTTCCGCATCCTATTTTTTCCTTGATATTTCGTTTGTCTGCCCACTAAAATTTCACTTTTCTCGACAGCGCTTTAAATGGAGCCATAAATGCCTCCCAGGGGGTTTTCACTCCTTCCCCTTTCCTATGTACATACATATATATTTTGCCCTACTATTCTGCCTTTCATCATTTATTAGTTCAAGAAAACCGGGTGCCAAGAGTAGAAAAGACTGTTCATTTAATGGGATAAAGACAGCTGAACCTTTCCGATGAACAAGACAAGTGTGGTTGTAGTCAGGAGAAAATGGGCTTAAGTAATGTATTGACTTTCCTGTGTGTGCGGTTTTATATGCGCCAGCATCCCTTTTTGGTACGGTCCATAATCATTTTCAATAACTTTTCTGCTTCTTGCTGGCAAGACATTTGGTGTCATAATTCTGTCAGGTATTCGCTTTCTTTTTTTCTTTACGATAACGGAACAGTTTTTACATCATGCTTCGCTTAAACTCTAAACATGTTTTCTTCGGAGAGTTAGCTCCTTCTCAAGACAGAATGACTTTTGATCTTGGCTTAGTATCAGATAACTTTTTACATAGGATCGACACATGTACATGCATCACATTTAAGTGCAGCCACGTCAGCCAAAATAAGAAAGTTTACAATTGTCGAGGTTTCCATTGTCTGAACTGAAAGGTGAGGAGACAGAGACACCAAAGCGCAAAGGCGTGGCTATAGTGTCTGTCCAACATATACGGCAACAAACATGCAGTCACAATTAAAGTCGGCTTCAGTAATGAAAAAAGGTTTGAAACAAACAGAGAAAAACAGGAAATTAAGGAGCATGTCTATCGCTGTTTTTCTGAAACGATGATGTAGGTGCGTATTTGCATTTTGCCATTCCACAAATTTCCAAATTATACTATCATAGTCACATTAGAAAGTATAATGTAGAGCATAAAATGACTAAAACAGAACTAGCATTTTTTCACACGCACTTTTTGAATACGAATATTTAAATGAGGATGCCACAATAACACACCGAACAGGAAGTTTTCAAATGAACTCGGTAGCAACTCACGTTAAATAGGTGTCTACAACACACTCTATACTTGAAAGTGTGAATTTCATAAAATCTGCAGTGTGCACAAATAGGTATACAACAGAGTCTGTACTTTTATAATATTATTCGTCTGACTGCCTTTCTACATTTCTACCTTCAGCATTCCACATTCCTGGTGAAAAATGGAAAATTGAGATGTAGAGAATATTTCTTACATCCAATATTCATGGGAGGCGGGAAGAAAGGTAAACAAAAAACGGGAAAATATATGAGAACCATACACCCAAGCCAACACTGCATTTTCTACGGTCAGCAATATTAAAATTGTAGCACTTCACTAGATGATGTCTCTGGTTCTTTCTTCTTCCCAACACTCGCGAGATGCTTTCTGGCAAAAAGGAAAGAGTAAAGAGTACCTACCTATCCTGTGCACTGTAGTAATATAATGTTAAACTGAAAAATACAACGGAATTTTGTGCTGGATTGAATGAAAAGTTTATTTTCTCTTTCTGCTTTTACGCCACCTCCTCCTCACTCGATTCACATTCTTCCGCAAGCACAACTACCGTCAGGTCCTCTTTTTGCTTTATTATTGGATTACATTCAATATGTATACGTATGCTTGAAAACATTCGACTTCAAAGTTGATCTGTGGAGGGAAAAAGTATTCTATTCTGTGAAACATAAGAAAAAAAAGATATTTTATTCCTATTTTTACCCTTGTGTACACATACAAAAGTATAAAAAAAACTTTAAAAAGCTTACCCAACCGCACACAACGTAGTTCAGAAAAAGTTGCTTTGTTTTTTTCTCTATCCTTTATACTCGTACTACTTTTTTGTCTCTCTCGGCAAACCAACACTAACTGAGGTAGTAGAAGTGGTGGGGATGGGCAAAGTAGCGAATTTTCACCAGCAGCTTAGGGGCATGTATTAGAATAAGTTTTCCCAGATTTTAAATCTTTCATTTGTAACTTGCGAGTTTTCGTCACTTGGCACATATGTCCTTCTCTGAAAGTTTTGTAACTTCTGAATGGCAGACTCCGATACTTGCTATACGACGTAAATTGAATCACTATGTAATTTTGTCATTTTGGCACGTAAGCAAGGGAAAAGAGTCATGTTAAATGTTATGCAATCGTCTGCCGAAAAGTGACGTAAGTAACGTTTACTAACTAATCTGAACATTCTAACAGCTGTCTGTTTGATCAGTTGATAGTAAACAATAAAGTCACTTGAGTTCAATTTGAGACCAACTCAACTACTGTTCGTTTTGTATTAATATAACAGTAGTAAATCATTACGTATTTGTACTATTGTAAAATTATTTAACGGCATCTGCTCATCTGCATTCAGTCAGAACGGGAGTAGTATATGCTTTGAATTTTTAACATCTCGAATATTTTGTCTGCCTAAAGGTTATATATAACTGGTTCGGAGAGTCAAGAACCATTTTACCGTCGACGACGGAATGGTAAACAGTAAATAGGTGGGTACATTTGGCGTAAGGTTCATTTTCGGTCCACATGCAACAAAAACTCATTTAATGACGACGATGGAACAACAAAAAGGTAATATTGCCAAGACTTGTGTGTTTCCTGATGCGGAACGAAAGTTGACATAGGTGGTGAGAATTTTTTGGAATATGTGCATGTAAGTAAAATATGTTTATCCAACAGTACGTGTCACCTCAGCAGCTCCGGGAAACCATACTGATGTATGCGTTACGTACATAACATAACCTGCTACCTGTGTGTGACCCGTGTGAAATAGTTTTGTTGGAAGAAAATACGTTTTCTGTAATATACGTAGCAAAGTAAGTTGGACAAACAACAGCAGTAGCAACAACTCCAGCCTCTTCGTGTTTCTTTCCCTTTCCATGGGAAGTGAAAAGAAACTTTTTTTCCTCTTTTTCGCTTCCTTTCTGTGTCTCTTACACTTTTCAATACACCCCTCCCATCTCAAGTAAGTCTCAAGCTTCCCACTTCCTTTCGCGATATCTCATTCCAGGCTGTCTCCTCCTGAAAATATGTTCAAAAAATTTTATTCTTTTTCTGTTTAGATTGACGGGTAAATATCGTAGGAGGTGGAAAATTTTGCAAGACGAAAACTTTAAGAAGAAAACAGTGAGAAAATGAAAAGCAACCAATATTGGATATCGTATCATACAAATATAGACACATAAAAAATAACAGGGAATCAGTGATCCGCCATGCAAACATCATTTATCTCGTCGTATTTGTAGAGGTGGCGGAGGTAGTAGCACACTATTGTAAAAGAAAAAGCATTCACAAAAAAAATTCTATCATTTCGATGTGCCCGCCTAAATACAGCAGTGGTAGCAAAAATAAGTAATCTTTTTTTCCTTGCCTGAGCCAAGAAAATGTTGTCAAGTTGAGAAAGAAAACTCCTGTTTTTGCCTAGACTAGTTCACATCTTGCTATTCTACGAGTACATTTTGAAATACCTGACCCATGAAATAAAAAGATGAATTTCCTGCTGCTTTTCATGTACGCCTTTTTTACACCCTTAAAGAAAAGAAAGGAAAACAACATTTTTTTGCTGAAAAACTTCCCAACATAAATGTAAACGTAAATGAAGGGACGCCAACAAAAACATTGAAATGTACACACACACATACGCACCATTATAACATGGCATCATTTTAAAACATCTTCCCGGCGAGAAAAAGAACCAAAAGACAAGTAAGCTGTAGGGAAATGAAAGGAAGAAAGGAAGAGAAAAAATCGAGTCTGGAATTTTCGGTCCTTTTCTTTTCCTCGCAGAAAAAAAATAAACCTGAACGCGTGCAGCTACATACACATACACACTCTCACACATGAAAAGGTACATGCTTAAAAGAAAAGGGAGGAAAAAGAATTTCGCAATAATTGACTTTCCTCATGCGATTTCGCTTGGCATACGAGCGGCTTAAGAAATAACACACAACATAACAGAGTATTGCTCTTCGTACTCCTTCTCTCCCTCCCTCCTTTTTCTTTCTTATTTTGGCGCTAAAGCAAAGTAGAAGACAAGCCACAACCACCCACTTTCATTCTTCTCGTAATCTATACCTCCACATGAGATTCGTTCCACTTACATCTCACATTACATTGCAATGCTCACTTACTTACTCTTTGGTTGCATTACTGTCGTTTGAAACCCCTCTGAAAAGTGTAGAACGGGAGCTCTCTCCTTCACACACAACAGCATTATGAGGGCGAGTGCGAAATTGCGAGGGAAAAAAGTAGAAAAGAAAATATTTTTGCCCCGCTCGGTAGTATCACCAGTCAAGTATTATTTCTGTGATGCGCCACAAATATAGGTATTTTAGTGAGGCCATATAAGGAATAGCAATACACACAACCATTATCTTTGTGTTCTTGTTTCTCTGTTGCTCCCGTCACTAGTTCCCATTCTCTATCAGCTTTCTTCAGAGTTTCACTTCCATTTCTTCTCTCCGAAAACAGTCCTTTTTTCACTGTGAATTAACCCAGTTGTTGGCTGGCATTCACATTTCAAGCGTATGTACGTACTTATAGGTAGTATTAAAAGGGATGTATCATGCACACGCCGAGAAATACATATATTCTTTCTACTAAAATGAAGACGAAGGTTTTTTTTTCGCTTGGGAAGGTTACAATATCAAAAGAAAGGAGGAAATAGCAGGGAATATTATGAAACGGAATTCTCAAGCACATTGCCAGAAGCACTAATATGTAAATGTGGAGCGGTAAGATAAATTTCTCTGCTATTCCTTTTTATTTCTCCGACAATTTCAACAACGAGAGTGGTGGAGTACTTTTTCGCGCTGCATAAAGAATAGAGATTGGAAAAGTATATGGCGTAATGTTTCTCCTTTGGTTATTATGTTGAATGTTGTATGGGGAGAGAGAGGGAGAGAGAGAGATACGATACGATTGAGTTTTGCTCCTACAAAACTTCCCAGGCATTCAAATGTTTTGATTTCTCTCCAATAAAAAAAGAATATTTTTGCGATTTCTGTTCGACCGAGGACAAATTGACATCACATATGCTGTTCTCCTGATATCTTTAGTAGTTTTGTTTGCTGCATAATAAATAGGAATGTGCACTATTTTACTCGCCTTTTGTGCTTATCTCTGCTTCTATAAGCAGCTCAATTCTTTCAAGCTCCTTTTTGTTTTCTAGATACATGGTAGTAACCTTAAGTTGAAGATGGAGGTCCTTAAGTTACGATTGCAGAATGGATTTATCTCAATCACGTTCATGATCCTTACCGTTTGCCTCATAAAATGAGTGGCGTGAAACGCGCAGAGTCTTATGTACATTCCTAGTGTCGGAATAATAATGATTTGCCTTTGATCAAATGAAGACTTTAAAAGACGTTGTTTTGCTACCGCCATTACCACCACCACCGTATTTGTCATGTCACAATGCACACTATCGATTACTCTCTCAAGGAAAAAGTTCATTGCTACCCATGTATCCAATTCACACAGCTTTAATGTATACAAATCCTTACGTGCATTGGTATAAATAGTCTCGACATAAAATACATTCTCTCTGAAAATTTTGGGGGAACGGGAACGATCTGCCAAATCACACGGCCAAGGTAATAATTTCCCTCGATCGACCCGTCGAATACGATAATATATTATGACTAGGCATGTGTGATATTAAGCATGTAAATGACGATTTAGAACCGTCTCAATTACAGATTAAACGGTTCGTTATACAAAAGCATTTTCGAGTATCTGGTGGAGTGTGAGACAGGAAGATTCCTACACGTTTTCTCCTGTAGTGTTTTGATCTTACACAAGTTTTGTAAGATACGAAACAAATTGTAAGGTATTCAAGTTTGACTGGAGAAATAAAGAATCCCTTTTCGTAAACTGAGAAACAGAGGGTGGTGGTATATCTGCTGGGTATATATTCCAATACACAACAGTATTGAATTGAAGAGGGAAAATGACAAAGCCATAAGAGATCGTCCGGTGCGGCAGGAAATTAGAGCTAGAGTATTGCATGCAATGCATATCAAACAATCCCCGTTTCGTTTTCAGTGCTTTCTCTTTCTCTCGCTCACTCTGTATGTAGGTACAAGTATAACATAAAATCTGCGTGAGCATAATGTCTGCATGTCTAGCCTTGTAAGCGTGTGTGGTGGAGTAACAGTCCCAGTAAAAAAGCAATATGCTCCACACCTCGTAATCACGCCTACTTATCACTGCCGATTCATTGACTTTGTCAGTTCTTGAAATTATATGCATCTTACTGTTCTCATAAAACTTCACACCCTTTCCACTACCACAAACACCACCAGCTTTGTAAAACTATCATGTATGGAGAGCACTTCAATCGAGCAAGTACTCTAGAAACGACGATGATCATGATCATTTTCCTATACACTTTCATTTCTATTTCACCAAATCTTACACGAGTGGTCGTGTGTGTGTATGTGTGGGTGGGTGGGGGATGATGGTGTATCCGTTCATGGTTTCACTTTTCTTTCATCTCCATCGATGAGCTTGTAAATATCCACTGTTAAATGTTATGTACATTTGCATTTCACTTCAACGGCGGTATGATTCCTTACGGACTGCTGTGTCCGCCTTGATATGCGTCCTGCGTACACTCATCCAACCTAAATTGTACATACCTACCTATACACATATACCTACTTATAAATGAGTATATACTCCATGTGTCGTTCGTCCGCGACAACTTGCTATTTAGGATAAATGAAATAGTTTCAAGGGAGTGAGGAAATGGAATATCCATCCACTTTATGTGATCTGCTCACAAGGTTTTATATCTTTCAAGTTTCCTCTCGCGGGGTTATACACCATGTGGCACTTTCTCTCTCCTCCCCCATAGCATGCAAGATGCTATTTGTATGCAACTCTTGCCCCAATACAAAAAAGGTGAACAAGTTGAATGAAAATAACGTACACACACACATGACATGTACGGAAGTAGTTGCAAAGGTGTGTGTACACTTTACACAAATGCACGTACAATAATATGCAGCAACAACGCGTTTTTCTACTCGCACACGCGGTCCAAAAATACATATATGAGCAGTAGTAGAACAAAAAAGAATAACGTGAAGTTAAATCCTTGCGGATACGCGTACTCTTTGTCATCTGTAATTTCTCTCTCTTTTTTATTGTACTTACCCATTACATACAAAAGAAAACCTTTATGTGTACACTTTGGAGATCTCTGAGATATTTATGCGTTTATATATAAATCGTGCGCTTACAACATTTAAAATTCACATATTTTTTTATACCTACGTTGCTTTTTTATACCAGGGGGAAAGGTAGCAGCAGAAGGAGGAAATAACAAGAGTAGTAGTAATAGTAGTGAAACCTGTGCAAAGTAAAGCGTAGAGCCTTCCAGTTTGTACTTTTATACTTTGTGGTAGCGTTTTACTAATGGAGAATCAAATTGACAAACGAGTGGAACAAGATTTATATTTCCTATAGAATTATTGCCCTCACTTGCTCTGTGTTCTCTGCCCTCCTTCTTTTTTTCGCCTTCCATTATTACTTTGCCGAGGTTCCATTACAGTTTTGTGCATACATGAGTGCTGTTATGCACCAACGTAAGTATTTTCGTAGAGCGTGGAGGTAGTTTCAAGAGACTTGAATGGACAAATCCTATTTTATTCCTTTTGTACATGGACATGAAAGAATATAAAAAAGAACGTACGTACGTACACAGGGACTTTGAAGGAAAAAAGCGGGTAAATGGTGATATTCCTTTAGTCGTCGTATTGTATTGGGGTGCTTTTTACATGCTTACAAACACACCATCATTTCGTGCACATAAAAGCAAGTTCGTGCTGAGATTCATTTTGCCATTCTCGTTTTAAGAGGTATAAGATAAGATTTAGAGATTTTTTAAACGACGCTTTCTTGTAATGCAGTTGGAAAGAGTGAGAGAGACCATGTCTGGGTATTCCTAAAAGTTTAAATTGCATTTCACCCCGTGTGCTTCAGCTCTTTTCAAAAACGTATTTTATACTACCTTTGTTGATTGTAGTGGGGCACTAGCGCCAAAACTGAATCCGGACCATTTCCTGGGTACAATAATGTGTGCCTTGATTAAAATCGGCTATGCATGAATTTGGTGGAAACGGATTAATTTCTTGATGACGCCATATTGGACAAAAGCGGATTTTTAGAATAATAATTTCTCACGTGTAAATACGTTTAAGATTTCCGACTTGTTATGCGATTCCGTTCTGTGAACAGAACAACTGCACGTAGTAAAAAAAAGTAAAAGAAAAAAGAAAAAAATTCAAAGGATCCCATTGAACCCCGAACTCAGTTGAATGCTTGTTGGCGACCTAAAAACGGATAAGAAAAATTGCACATTTTAAGAAATGATTAAAAACTAAAATAATGTTATGCATTTAATGTTTTTCCGCTAATTCTAACAATTTTTCCAATTCTTCTACATCATTTGTGTTTCTTTATGGAGAACACACACACACATGAATGAATTTGAACGTGACAGACGCCGTTCTACTTAAATTAAAAAGACGCTAATTCTAACAATATTTCCAATTCTTCTACATCATTTGTGTTTCTTTATGGAGAACACACACACACATGAATGAATTTGAACGTGACAGACGCCGTTCTACTTAAATTAAAAAGACGTCAAGATCGACATCTGCGTAAACTCATTTCTTAAGTAGTTTCTACTAGCTCTCTCGTGTTTCGCTTTTTTTCTCAAGATGCTCTTTTTGTTGTGTTTCCGCTTATTACTTTGCAACTCGATTCACTTTGATGGAAAATCCGAGTTTTGTGAAAATGTGAAGAACACGATGTAAGAATTTACTCAAGGATTTAAACTATATACTCTTTCCATGTTCCCAATCTGCTACAGCGATACCTACCCATGGCCTGACATTTTTTTTCAATAACATTACATTAAAAACAAAGCTGGAAAACAATCATAGGATTTGAAACATCCGAGATTTCAGCCAGTTTTGCACCATTGCACCACTTACACAACACACAGTCTTTACATAACGACATGCTATCTCTTAGTATACTACGGGCACTCAAGCAAAGTAAAAGTTGTATTTCTTTTTTTCAGGGCCAATACACATTCACGTCAAGATCCCTAGTGATTCGAATTCCGTGATGTATTGAATGCGTCTGATTTCTTGGGCCTCGTAAAAAGTATCGATTGTTTTCTTTTCAAACCGATGGACATCAGCGAGCTTACAAGTGCCTTCAATTACAGCAGCGTACTCCATTCTTTCTACATACATATACCCCCATACACGCCTTCCATATATGAAATTAGTGGCTACATAGTAGTTTGTATACAATATATAAAAGAGCGTATTACGAAGAAAGCACTGCAATTTTCCGTATAAATCGACGATTCTATCAGGTAGTGTGAATCCATTCATGCTCTC
>JAHZNB010005507.1:0-20180 GCA_027744295.1 Callyntrura guangdongensis
GGATATATGGGGGTCACCAGGTCACATGCATTTACATTTGCATGTTCACTTGTGTAAATACATTACAGATACTAAGACACGCGCCTATAAAAGTACGAGATTATGGGGCATCATGAGACAGCATGCATATATATTATTTACGAAAGTTACTTATATGAGTTCTACACTCTTCTTAGGTGGTAGTGGTGGTTCAATTTTCTTGTATAAATTCATACTCTGGAGTATTGCATTTAAATATACTCTTTGGTTCCTAAGGTAATATTTCAATTTCATATGCATACATTCCAAACTCCAACTTAAATAGATAATTCAATTACTGAACTTCAGTATTATGCTTGGCGTGTGAATTAAGTTCTTTTAAGTCTTTAATCATGAAAATTAGCAAAGTATGTTTGGAATGATGCGCTTTGTGTTACATCATTTTAATTTTGCATATTAGTAGGCATGACGTCTCTCTTTCTTGTTGCACAGTAGTACTTTACTTTGTTGAATTTCTCTTGTGTACAGGCAACAGTCTGAGATAATTCGAAAGATGAAACAAATCAAGAAAGATTGTATGTTCTAATACAATAGATTGTGCAAAAGATTGTTCATTGGTTAGTATACATATGTTCGGTTTCCGATGACCTATAATAACAGGGATGGATAAATGATTCGTAATCGCATTCCAACATTTCCAACGCAAATTGCTTCAACCGAAAATTGGGATAGGGAGAGTGCTGTGACTGTGACAGTGACGACTGATATGTTATTTCTTTCATAATTACAAGTATGCATGGTTCCTTAAGTATACGAATTTGAATTATTGTCCGAGAACAGTTATTTTCCTGGCCCATCCATATGCATTTCGCTGTCGACTCAGGCGACTGTTGATGTACTTTGGTACTTTTATCTCCATTGGAATATTTGAGCTCCAATTAGTAGCAGTAGCAAGTGAGCAATGTGCCTTTTACTACATATTATTATTACAGTATTGTATTATGTAACCTAAACTGGCTTACTACGTTCAAGTTATCGATCGCAAAATACTTTTAATAATTTGGGGAAACCGATACATTTGCATAAAGAATACCTACGTGTACTCAAAAACTACATCAATACAGTACGATTGACTGTTGTTAATTTTTGAATGTAGCCTATTATTTTTGAGAGTTCATTTGTCGGTTAGTTCGATCATCTCGTCCCGATCGTATGATGACGTCTACCCAAATAAATAACTAAACCTCAACTTGTAATTCGAATACAGGTACTATGAGTAATGTCGAAAAATACTTTCCTTACTAATTGCTACTAGAACTAGAACATGAGTAGAGCAGATTACATTGAGGGATCAGCTTAAACTGCATTTCATAATTCTGCTGATGTCAAATATTACGAAAATAATGTTGAACGTTGAAAGCAAACTCTGCTTGCACGCACAAAAAAGCATGTACGTATACGGTGTGTTAAAAACATATGTAGATAATAATCGCTTAGGAAGTTTTGCGGTTTGTGGGTTCGGGCTGCTATTTGCTATCCCGTTAAAGTACTAAAAGCGACTGGGTGCGACTCCCGTTATGTTTTCAATGACAATCACGGGTTCTGAATCATGGGCTTGGATTTTGACGAGTGTAAAAGTAGAGAGGCTTAACGTTAGAGAAACAGAAACACTGATTTAAGATAATGGTCGAAATTAGTGGTAGATTAATGTCAGACTAGTCGCATAATATATTGAAGAACACTCAGGCAGGGCTGCCCGTATGGTACTACAGAAAGAGAACAGATGAAAAAAATAGTTCTTATAAAGAGATCCGTTTATCAGGATTAATTATACTCCACTTGCTTCTTATCATAAATATGTGTGTAGTATGTGTAGGTATTTACCTATTTCAAAATGACTACAAAACAACGCAGTATACATTACAAGCAATTATAAACATATCTGTTGCAAATGTTGATGTTGCAATGACTGACAAATAATAACAAATAACATTTTAATGACATTTGACCTTATTTATCTTGTATGTCTTGTAGCTAAAGACTGGAATACCGAGGATGATAAGGTTTATCTAAACTTATAAAATGATCGTCATCAAATTGGACACAACTCGACTCAGCCTTTATTTCATCATAAGTGACGCTGAGCAATTTCATATTGGTTGCTTTTTTGCAATGTTGGAATCTGCACACAAGTTCGCAAAGTGGGTTATCCTCGAGCAAAGAGAGGATGTATTATCACATGTGGTACCGCGTGCAGTAAAATTCCTCGGTGTCCTGTAGATATATCAGGTATCACAAAAAATAATTTGAGTGGCGGTGCGGTGGTGTTTGCTTTCATAGCGCAGCAGTCTTGCGGCAAGCTGTGTTTGCATTAACAATTTATGTATGTTCATGAAAGTTCCGATTCTATATTTATATAGTTACGTACAAAATTTTAATTGTTTCAATGTTTTACATATTTAAATTTTCTTTACTAATCCCATAAACACATTTGACTTTATGCATATCATCATCACCCACAGCTTGTAGACACCAATACCGAATCAAACGTGTAGTGTAACTACTACACCATAAGACGATGAGTGCCGAAGAAAATAAAAACCAACTTCATCTCGTCTTTTCGCATACTGCGTACTTAACTTAGTCGCTAAACTAGTAGTACGCTAAAATGAAAACACGAAAAGGAAGTTACAACTTAATAAATACCATGCACTACTTAATTGCCTTTTTAATTACATCAATAACACCAGCACACATTCATTCATTCACTTGCAGTGATAAAAGCCATCCAGTAGCAGCAAGAAGCAATGTTGAAAGTATCTTATTATTTTCATCCAGCTCACTTGCTCGTGCAATGCAACAAAGTGAACAAAACCATTCATTACTTCTAATTCACTTTCTTTTTTTAGCTCACCCTTATGTGGTGCACAAACTAATATAAAACAAACTACATTATTATTATTCGTTGCAAATTGTGTTAGCCTACGTCAATAATTGGCTAAAGATAGGTTGTCCACATAGACAATAACATTACTAAAACTGTTGTAATACATACAGAACTAACATATACACATATACAAGAAGGGAGTGTGATAGCAGTTACATCATGTGAATTAAAAGTAATTAAAAGGGCATATAAAGAGCATCAATTCTGTCGAAAATGATAGCCTTGAAAACTCGCATCATCGTCATCTTTTTTGCTTACCTGCATGCAGGACGTGGACATAATGCAGCACCAGCTGTACCGGTATATTATTTAAGGGACGAGTCGTAGGGATGCCTTAGTAGTGCAACTACTGCTTTTCCTTCTTCCTCTGGAGCAGCTTGTACACTTCATTAGTGTAACGATAACTGTTGCATGTAAAAAAATAACTTTTAGCACTTTTATTTTGACACTGGGAACTAACAACTCTGGAAAACTGGATTTTTTATATGTAGTGAAGCAACAGAAGAAATATTAATCTTCTGCAGTAGCGGAAGGAAAAATAGTGCTTCCACCTCACAAAAACAAACCGGTAAACTGTGCAACTGTAACACCTCACCACCAACACCAACCGGTTTGTCTATTCATATTCATTGTGTGTCCAATCGTCTTATAAGTTTCTTTCGGTAAAAGAATCATTCTGTGAAATAATTCGGTTATGTTCTACACTTTCCACTAAATAAAACTGATGGCAGTAGAACGGAGCTTCCTTATAAATACGTTTTTGTCGTTGTAACGGGTCCAATTATTGTTCCTGTTATTTCCTTGTAACTATTGGCAGATGCTTTACAAAAGAACCTCGGTAAAAGTCACAGTTACTTTGGATACTGCCGACTGTTGACAATGTGACAACTGTTGATGGTTTCTGTTTGCAGTCCTGTGTTATAAAGAGGATCATTTAAATTTCAGTCATTGCTTGATAAAACCGCCCATTGTTGTTCTGGCAAAAGGGCAGTTAGTTTTGTTATTTTTCTCCCAGATAAACTATGCAGTTCAAATGGATGATGTGCAGTAGTAGAAAAGATTTCCTTTTAACAAGGTTTCATATATATTTATACTAAAGTAACGTAGGCATTCAGTGCTTCGTTTGGTACTGGGGCGCCAGTAAACAAGATGTAACTGACAACAAAGACAAATGCGTCGTTGTAAAAGTTAGTAATAGCTTGGTAGTGATTTTGTTTAATTGTTAGCGGTTGTATGTTGGTTTCTTAAACTTAGATATGAAAATTAAATACCTACTTTTTGTCGTTTTTTTCTTTCGATTGTTGAATTAGCAACTAACCAGGCAAGTGTGAATACGTAGTAGTAGTAAATAGTCTTAAACAGATGCACTTTTATCTCTACCTATAATTATAATATTGAGATAACAAGGTCAAGCAAATTGAAACACAGTGTATAAGGCTGACGTTTGTTCTGTTATTTTTTAAAGATCCTCCTGACAAACCGACTCGATAATTATCTAGTAGTTTTGTTGTTTCCGTAATAGCAATGCATTTATTCATTAATGTAAAATATTAAAGTTTAGGCATCCATCAAAGGTAGCTAAATTATTATGAATGAGTATAATATATATATAGAAAATACTGATTTGAAACAGATTATATATATTTTACAGTTTAATCAACAACAATAACGCCAAATACAACAGTTTTAGTAGTACATTTAGCAAGGACGACACTCACAGTTACTCATTTGAATTGCCGAAAAATGTACTTGTTTTAGTTGGTTAAAATTTTCACAGCAGAAACAGCTTGGTTCGATGTTTCATTTTCTCCAGTAATCACGTCTTGGTAATAAATACGTATCCATTTGTTTTACTGCGCTATTTTTAAGTACGTACACAAGGTATATGTATATTTGACCTTTTAAATACTTTAAAAGCACTTGATAATTGGTTTAACAATATTGTGTATCTTTTTCTTTTTATGCAATCCGAATCGCTCACAATGGGCAAGTGGTGTTCCTTAATCAACAAGTTTGCTATTGGTTATGTATTATGTAGGTACAGGTATAATAATAACCAGGATAACAGCAAATATTATCTTTGTATCTATATTAATGCACGCTGAAGTGTCTATTTTAGAACTGTGTTGTTGTGGCCCATGGTTGTGCATTACAATTTTAAAATAGGTCTTATAAATAGTTTAAACTCACAGATAAATACTATCTGATGTTGTAAAGGCTGCTGCTAGGATGATTTGATGAGTTTGACGAGGGTGAGCTGTATTTTTGTAGTTAAACAAAATTATTTGGTTGGATTTTTGTATAATATGTTATTATGGTCAATGGTGTGATGATGAATGATGTCTGGTTATGGATGACGATGGTTTACTACTGGTTCATGTTGTTTTTGTCCAGGATTTATCATTCATGCGTTTCAGGGCCGTCCTCTTGATCGGCTAATACTATTTCACTGACAATGACAACTGTGAGTGGCCAACGAAGTGTTGACGTTGTGCTTAAACTTGTTATCAATTTTTCGCATATTAATTTCACGATATAGGTTGCCACAAAAGTAATTAGGAGTACTGTTAAGTTTGATATTAGTTATCTCTTTCAACGTTTTTTCAGCACATTCCATGCCACTCGGCACTACTCTATATCATCGGTACATAATTATCTAATAAATGGCTGGCGGAATGGTTTGTCGTATCTCGATTTGAATCCATTTACCAATCCGTCGCACTGGTGTTTCTTATTTGTCACCAGCAACTACTGGCTGCTGCCGAGAAGATCAAAACAATGCATACGTAAATACTTTTCTGATAGTCGATAGTAAACTAGCAGTTGCAGTTCGATACCTTTGTACTAGAATGTTTATTATTTACTTCACAATTGTTGTCATGTCATGTCATTTTCGCCGTTATCACTTAGCTTACAAATATTATGGCTCACACAAGGACGTTTCGCTTTCGTACAATAATGATGTTCAACAAAATAGTTTAAAATACCACTTCATAGATTTCTTTCGAAGTAAATAAAACTAATGGACACATAGGATAACGGAAACAGCTGATTCATAAATTAAATCATTACTATATTTCACAATTGCTTATACGCAACTACGGTTTCCTGACCCTAGTGTTTACGTTTCGAATGTTATTTTCTTCCTTCACCCATAATTATGTCATTTCCGTTTGCTATCGTTTTCCGTTGCGTTTCCGTCCTTTTTAAGAATAATTATATTATAGCATGACAACTAACCGAATCCTGATAATCTCTTTGATCAATTACAGTCAACAGTAGTACCGCCGGTACACAGAGACACAAAGAGAATGCAAAATGTGATATAAAGAACAGAAAAGTCGGAAGAGAATAAGAGAAACAATTTTAGTAATTGGTGTTTGTCTCTACTGGTGGAAAACAACGAATGCTATTAATTTATTTACCACGACCACGACTGCCCCCGATAAAACAGACTTTTTGTATAAAATAGCGGGGACTGCACACATAAGTAACAAAAAGAAGTATTAATGATAACAGTTGTATATTATTATGTTTATCGCTATTAACCTACCGCATGGTCAGTCAGCTTCGCTTGATTTGCTGTATGCCTTCTTTCAAAATCAGTCACCTGGCAGGCCATTCCGTTGTTGTCATTCCACCACTTACACTGTTTATAAACACGCACGCAAACACACTCCACTCAGTCCTCCGTTTTTTCGCACAAGATAATAAATTAAAATGACTATTTTGTCTTTTTTCCGCTCCCTTAAAAAGGATAATTATTTACACAAATTGGAGAAACTATGGTAAAAACATAATTATCATATTGATAACTCTGATAATTTGCTAATTCCGATAGCGACGACAACGGCAATCTTATAAATATTGCTACTACTATGTTACCGCTATCGTTAGAGTACTCAACCAGTTGCTGGCTGTTCTTCACTTCGTCACACAAGTGCAAGTGCCACAATAACACGAACTGACATTAGCAATCACCACAAGGATGGTAACATTACTCGGCTAACTAATAATAAGTTCTTTTTAGTAACCCTTCCCTGTCTGTGCCATTTGCCAACCATATTATACAACACTCACTTTACTGCTCTACATATGAATAACTACTACTCCACCACGACCATCGTCATAGTCATGATCTTCTTCGTAACAACAACCAACATAACAATAAAATTAAGGTAGTCGCTCTGGTTGTTGTAGTCTGGTCGTGTTGGTAGTATTGCGGTAGTAGCACATGTTTTTGTTTGGTGTTTTGAGAAGCGAGAACACTGGATTCGTTGTTGTTATTTATTTTTGCCGTTCTTGTGTAGAAGGTACAGAGGTACAGAAAAGAGCGACCAACAAGAAAGGTACCCCCGCCGCCGTTTGTATTTGTTTTGTCTCTCTGATGATGACTGCCGTCCGTCTGCTGAGCTTCTCAGATTTGGAGATGCACATACAATACAGGAGGAGGAGGTGAGGTAAGTACAGAGTGAATTGGATGGATGGTTTAACTGGCTGAGAGTACAGTAGTTGTCCCTAGCTACTTTGTTTTATGGTGCCCAAAATCATTGTTTTTTACGAAAACGACAGCCAGGCTGAGCAAGTCACACAAACAAGGGTGACGACCAACGTGGTTGTTGATTTTCCTTTATATCGCTGCTCGTTGTATTGTTGTACTTTTAGGCAACAATAAAGTTTTTAGAAAGTGTTAAGTCAAGGCAAAGGAAAAAATCGTTCCGCTGTTAACCCTTTGATTTGTAGTAGAAGTCGCGAAAGAATAAATAATGTTACAATGTCGACGACGAAGATGAAGTTTTTTTGTTAATTACGATGACGGACCTCGGCGACGTTGACGCGTTGATGATGAAAGTTTACACGAGAAACACACAGAAAGGTGAATGAATGCATGTAGAAATATAAATTTGTTATTTTTCTTTAGCCAAAAAGATTGGCAACAATGCACGACGACGACACGGTAGTAGTAAATACATGCATGGTATATGATGCGGAGTGCAAGTAGTATGAGATAGGTAGGAATATATATATTTTAGAATAATTTATATATTAGTTTGGACGATTCATATACCACGAGGTTACATAGAATATACAGAAGATTATATAAATCTGTTGTGTGTGAAAAATAAAAACGACGACGGTGAGATTTGAGGTGTATAAGGTTGTGTGAAGATGATGATGATGATGCTGTTTGCAGGGAAGGATGGATGTGTCGACGAGACGAGAGAGACGATCTTTTGTGTATACAACACACACAGCAGAGGAGATAAATATTACACCAGAGGAGACTTGCAGGACGAGGTATATATTTCGTATTTAATGTAATGTAATGTTTATTTTGTATGAAAAAATCCCTGCTATAATGTTGGTGTGCGCGCACAAATACACACAGGACGTGTAGGTGGCTGGGATTTTCTTTTCTGACGATGATGCTGCTGATTTTTAAAAAATATGTATATACGACTGTATTATAATGTATTTTTGTTCGTCTTTACGGTGGTGATGATATAGTGTGACGGTAGAAGTAGTAGCAGTACTGGCGTGTGTGCGGTTATGATCAAGATGATGATGCTGAGTTCATGATAATGATGAGTGAGAAAATTTCAAGAAGAGATTTTGGATTCGCTGAATTGAATTCTCAATATTTAGGTGTTCAAGTTTGGGAGGTGTAAGAAGACGACGCGAGAGATCAAGAGTAAAAATATATAGAATGTATCCGTATTCTCTCGGTGTCTGTCTAATGTTTCTATATTTTTCTTGATTGAGGAGCTTTGGTACTCTTGTAATGTTGCAGTGGGTAGCTCTTCTGACTTTTTTCCTTCTTTTTCTCCTTCTTGGTCTTACTATTTGACTGGTGACTTGACTTACGATTTGATTGGGAGAGTGTACGACGGATAATGCACACAAAAAACGGCAAGAAGATTGATAGAGGTTACTTCTTATAGAAGTACTTCAACTTGTATGCAACTGATGATGATAGATAAGATGAAGTTGTTTTGTATTTTTTATGGCTGAGGATGGTAATAGCCGCAGCGGCGTTGTTGCTGGTTGGCTACAAAGGGGAAGGATGCTGATATTTTTGCAGTTTGCAGCAGCAGACGAGCTTTTGTTGTGTAGGTACTTTTTGTAGGTAGATAAACTAGGTTGACTGTTGTTGTAGGTTTGTTGGTAGGTTGCTAACTGGCAGACATCAAGACCACAGAGAGATAGAAGAAGAGTGAGCGAGAAAGAAGACGATGATCAATTTTATTTACTTTTGACCAGTATGTAACAAATTGTTTGGAAGAAAGTAATGATGAGGACGATGTAACATAGATGATGATGATGATGGTACTTTAAAGGAGATTAGTTCAGAAATGGTGATGATGGTTGGTGGTGGTAAAGGTGAGTAGGTAATGCTAATGACGATGATAAAAGACAGTTAGTCTTTTCTAGAGAAGAAATCGAGATAATGATGACGACGTCGAAGACGATGGGCAAATACAAAAGAGGATTTTACTGTTATTATTGGTGTCAGTTGAACATCAGTTTGCTGTACATGTGAGCATCGTCATTATCATCATTTTTATTTCTGGCTGGACGACGTGAGGATGATGGCTAGCGTATGCATAATAGCTAGGGAGCCAGACGTTGCGTTGTTTTCGGACGTGTCGTCCCTGTCGTCTTATATGTAGAGCTGTGTAGCAAATTACTTTTTCTATATTATTTGTTCGCGTATAAACTGTAACTGTAACGATACGTCGTCGTTTGGAGATGTGTTTTTTGCACACCTTTAAGTGCACTTTGTTATTGAGAGAGTATATATCCGACAACAGTAGACAAATCGCCTCGCGCGACAACCAACATCTCCTCGGACAAGTTGATGACTTTAAATGGTGTTGGTTGGTTTGTATGGTAGTGACTGACTGTTGGTTGGCGAAGAAGAAGGAAGAAAGTATCTCAAACTATTTGTGTGTACGATGATGTATGTTGACTGATACGTATATTAACGCAGCGTCGGCGATGACGAAGGAGTGCTGGTATTTGGCACACACAACAACAAAGATGCGATGCGATGATGATGGTGAAAACAGCATGAATAAATATATAATAATATTTCTATATTATGGAGTACAAGTAGTAACGATACTCGTATATTGGTGCCCAGAAGTACACAAGTGTTATTATTATTTATTTGCCAGTTTGATCACCATTGTCAGTATATAAGCACAGGAAATGTGTTCAATTAAAACGGGCTTTTCCTCCTCCTCCACCACCCACAGACTCGTGTGTCCTCTCTACTAGAGTAGTGCTTGTTGGAGTTGTGGCGATGCGATAGAGAAAGGGGGAATAAGCGTAAAGACTTGCTTACTTACAGTGAAAAAATGTTTGTAACAACTCAATAAATTATCTGATACTCAAAAATGTAATATGTAACGCAACACAAATAACAAAAAATACTTTTTAAATTGCACCTTATTATTTCATTCTTTATCTTTCTTTTTTTGGCCTCTGGTATCTTTTGACTACCACTGACTATCGTGTGTGCTGAAGAGGAAAAATCAGTGTTTGGTAATGAAAAGATTATATATATGTATATAGATGTATGTTTTAACAAACTTGGTGTTTTCTGCCGATAAGAAAACTTGCAAGTTGGAGTGCACTTAAGAAAAAATTAAACTTTTTCATATGCAATATCCAAGGCGTATCGGTAATTATAACAGGCTGTCTTCCCCTCAATATATCACAAAGCAATTTGAACAATTATATTTTTATGTGTAATTTTAAAATACATTTTCAAACTCGACGTTATCTGGTTCTGACGCACAAAGTAGCAACAGAGGTAATTTTAATTGAGCGAGAGCGGATGATGTGATGATTTTTGTTTTTAATTAGTGTGATCACTCATCAAGAGGACGTTAACTCATCTGTTCCTATTGTACTCTTTACAAACTGTGTATTAGCTTAAAGGCTTATCAATTCGAAAAAATGCACCACAGAAATGGAACAAGTCTGCAATATGTGAGTGTCAAATCAACGGTGAAAGTCTGCTCGTTGTTGATGATAATCAACTTAAAAATAGGTGGGCTGAAAGAGTAGGCAGTTTACTCCAATCATTAATGAAATAATCACGCCATACTACTAACTTGCTACCGCACCGTTGTCTTCGTGTTGGCGTTATTTGTTCATTTCTCACAGAGGCACACACGCACGCGTTATACATACCACCAGCAGTACATGTAGGTCCTTAAAAAATCCCGAGTATAAAAAAATATCCTCATGGACCAAAAATGTGGCTGATGTGTAATGTAGAATACTAAATAATAAGTAGACAAAATACTATCACCTCGCCACCACTGAAACGGGAAAAATTGTTAGGTGCATATACGGAAATATGCACTAATCACCCAAATCTTGGTGCCGGGACTTGCAAACCCCTATACAAACAACACACCAGTGCTCAAGTTGTATGGGCAATTGAGTAAAAACTCTCTACTTTTCCTATGCACACACATGCATCCGTATAGTATATTTTTGTACAGAAAATCCGGATTTCCATCCGGAAAGCGAAAATAAATATGTAACTGGTATCTCGCGTGTTTATGATAACCAAAGTGACAGCACTTTGCTACTACTGACTGAAGATGCAGCTTCTCTGTGAGTATTAGTGGTGGTAGTGGGACAGACAGCAAAGAGTGAGCAGTGATGATAACGCTTCTACTGGCTGTCTTCCACTTAGTACTTCGTTGAAGAATGGAACTGGTTGTTCAAAATCATCACCACGAACGAACGAACGACACAGCAAAAGTTGTAGTAGTGGTAGTAATAGTAGCAGTTGTTGTTGTTGTCGTATTACTAGTGACGAGATGAAACTCGCGACATTAGCAGGCTCTTCTTGTACCGTCGTCGCGTCGTCCAACTCATAAGACACACACGAGGGAATCACCCTACACTTATCACTTTCTCAACGAACAAGGAACCGGTAGTAGGAGTAGTTTGTAACAAGAATAGCAAAGCAGGAGAAGTAGTAATATAGTAATCCTGATTGTGTTACCACTTTCTTTTTTAGCGATGTCTCAAATTATACTACTACACACAACTACTCACACAATCAAATTACCACATCACATTACTGATAAGATGAGCATCATCCTTGTAGCTTCATCATCATCGTCATCATCAAAATCACGTATGTAGCTGATACAACGGCAGTACTGAGTTTATTTTTCAGATATCCTCTCATTTACTAAAAATGAAAAAGATGGGGGAAAAGAGAACGCTACGCAGGAGGACAGAAACAGAAGTCAAGCTTGTAGTTTTTGTAGAAAACGACTGACGAAACTAACTGAAGAGGAAAAATCTTCATTTTTTCCTCTCCTTCTATCTCACTCGCACATGCAGTGTGACAAAACGCATATCTCTCACACTGCTATATAATGATACTACGTATCTTTCCTCTGAAAAATTCACACTTTTGCCAATGGAATGTCTTTTCACTGCCGGATAGCTAGTTTCCACAAAAACACCACGACTGACTACTGTAATGGTATGGGGTCATAACCAGAGGCGCACGTACTCCTAGTCATATTTCAAAGGACACATTTTTGGTAAATGCAGCCAGTTTTTTCTAGTAGTCGTACGTAGCACTATCATCATCAACCACTCTGAGATTCAAAGAGGCGATAATGTCTTAACTTTTCCCTGAGAAGAAACTCCTATGTAGCTGGGTTTTCCGTTGATAAACGTTTCATGTTTATTATGACGATAATATGATTATGTTGTTGTGATGATATTGGTGGAAAAGTTTATTATTATTTTAACATGTTGGTGTATTTTCCCGTTGGCAAAGATGTGTGCCAGGTCAACTAGCACAAGTGCAATAAAAATAGAGAGACAATACCCCAGAGTTTACATGTTTTGTATATTATGCTCAACAATTAGATGGCGATTATGATTATGCACAGTGAAAGGTATCGAAAAGAGTTTCTTTGCTGCAACTAGGCAAACTGAGACCAAAAGAGTTATTGTTTCATTGTCATTATTACTTTAAGGAGGATACTTTTTTTCCTTGCTGATTTTTCGTGGGCGCTGCTTTCGCAAAATTGAAAAGCCAACACACACACACACACGTAACAAACGACGACGACGGCACATAAAACAATTTACATAATATTATTATTATGCACGGGACTATGTTGTGTAGCAACGATGATGATGACGCTGCTGTTATTTTTTAAATGTCTCTCTCGCTCTGTACACAATATACGTCTTTCTCCGGAGGATTTAGTGGTTCTTTTTTCTCGCCCTTTAATAACGATATTAAGTGGTAAGTAGTAGTACTAGTAGTAGTGGTAGTAATGGTAGCAGAGCAACAGCAGTGGTAGTAATAATAGTAGTCAGTGGTAGTGGTGAATTGTTCTTGTATAAGTTCATAACAGTAACAATAACACACACACACGGCAGTACGACGAGGTTCGGTGATAGTTTATTTTGTTGTACAGCTAAAAAGTATATTTATTCTTATTAATCATGAAGCACAAAAACTGTTAAGATCACCATTATGTAAATAGTAAATAACGATAAATATTAAAATTATAGTAACACATTAGAATATCATAATACATGTAGAAAAAAACACCTAGAGTTTTTTAAGGACAAGTAGAGTTGTTGATGTGTGTGTTGTATGTTGGTGTGTGTGAATGTGTGTGTGTCTCTCTCTCTCTTTTTCTGTAGGGATGAATGCATGGATGATGGAGTGTGGTAGTAAGTAGTATTAGTGGTTCTTCGTTCGTTTCGTTTGGTTTGCTCTTCTCCTTTTGGCCTGTGTAAGTTTTTATATGGAGTGTGTTGTTGTGGGTAAAATGAATTTGGTTTGCTATTGCTTCATGAGAATGGAGAATGGGAATCTATATGGAAAAGGAGCGCAGAAAAAAATGCAAGTAAAGAAAGAGTCAGTAGTGGTGGTGGTGGTGGTGGTGGTATGCAAGAGTTTTCCTTTTCGTTCGCTTTTGTTGTCTTCGCTCTCTATTCTCTCACTAGTAGATACTCGTCGTCTCTGTGGGTATATAGGTAATATTGTGAAAAAAATACACGGCTTAAAATGAAACGCGAGCAGCAGTTTTTTTGTTAGAACCAGACTACATGAAAGTCTGCTGTTTGCAAGGGAACTAGTAATACTACTTCACATTGTGTTACTATTACTAGTAAAGACCTTACTACTACTACGTATATCCCAATTGCTATGGAAGATATACTGCGTAAGTAAAATAACTTTTCCAAAAAAGAGTCAAGAGAGAGAGACAGAGAGAGAGAGAGGGAGAGAGAATGTGTAGGAGAACATGGAAAATGTGTGAGAGGAGCACACGGCGAACACACATGAATATAAGATAGGGACGTTGTTGGACTTTTACACAGACATATGTATGTACAAACATAGGTGTATAAATATATGAGGTGGTATAAAAACCAAAAAAGAGAGAGAGAGATGGAAAAGTGAATTAAGTTGGTTTTGGACTATAGAGAGGGAGAAATAACATTACGTGCGTACTTTTTGTACTAGTAATTTAATGTGGATAGTATAATATTGGATTATAATGATATGAGAATGTATATATGTCTGTATGTAATGCATACAGAGAACCGAAACTAGTTCCACCACCAGCAAATACGACAACGGTAACAACAACGAAATCATGGGCATGTGTTCAGTAGAGTCCATCGGCGGCGTACGTACAAAATATATTAGTTTTGGTATATTTTTGTGCATAAGCCATCCAGAGTAATGGTGGTGTGGTGGCTGGCGAGAACGGGAGGAAGGCAGAGAGAGGGTGATGTGATGATGGCGAAACACTGGTGGTGGTGGTAGTAATAGAAGAAACAGAGTACTATGTAGTTGGTGGATTTTTTAGTAAACGAGGAAAAGCCTCTTTTTTCTAAGCTGTATAAATGTATGATATACATATCTATAATATGCTGTTTTGTATGTGGCTGGTAAAAAAAAACGACGAAAGAAGACTGGTTATTTAGGGAGAACTAGTAATAATGGTAACTGGCAAGCAGCAGTGGTGGTTCTGGCTGATGGAGAGTATTAGTATTTTATCAGGAAAAGGGGAAACGGAGAGAAAAGAAAGACACACTCTTTATAGTCCTTACTTTTCACAACAATAGCATCAGGAATGTGTAAAAGTACAATAATAATTATTATAATGCAATGTAATATGATCAGAAAGGAGAGAGCGAAGAAAAGCATAAAGTTGTTTTTTTTTGCTTGGTTGGTCTGCTTTTATGCTTGATAAAATATCTTATTGCTAGTTAGCTGAAAAAAGAAATGGCGTGAAGGTATGCACGCGAAAAGGAGGAACATACACGCTCTCACTCTTACCGTCGTCAGAAGGAGAGTTGAGGACAATACGATGTTTTTTTTTTGTTTTGGAAGAGAAATGATTATTAAAAGGGAAGAGGTACATTGCAGAGTGAGAGTGAGTGGGGAAGAGGACACCAGAGATTCTAGAGTGACAGGACATGACAAGAGGAGGGTGGGTGTATAATGTTGTTCGTCATTCGTCTTTGCTGGACGGACACTCTTTCGGTGTATACGCCAACAAATAGGAATTTTGCAGACTAATGTTTCCATATCAAAAGATCCATGTGGTAGTGGCAGTGGAGAGAGTAGTAATATTTTGCACCCATTTTCCGCTTCTATCTATGCACATTTCCTCGGGTGTGTTGTCAGAAGTTGGAAAAATGAAGAAAATGTCGTTGTATGGTATTATACGAAAATGCTCTTCTTCCAAGTCTCTGATTATGGGTCTATACCCGCGGGATGCATTGCATGATTGACACACAGTCATGTACATACTTAATATAAAGTCGTGAGCTTTGGAAGTAAATGCTTGGCACTGTTGGTCTAATGTTGGAGATGACAATTTAATGAGCAGCTCAACCTGACATCCTTACTGGCACTGCACTCACTCTGTTGTTTAGATTAATCCTGGAACCGGACTTACCGGACTGGTTGTGTTGTAAAAAAGAGATCTGATGTTGCAAGAGCCATGCATTCTACATGAACATGAAAGGCTAAAGACGAAGACAACAGGGAAGAAAAAAAATTGGATGCGAAACGTATTAGGGAACTATACTCTCTCGACACACAAACTCTGGTAAACGTATCAAATAAACTTTACCTCTTACATCCTAGTCTACCGCATACCACACAGTGCACCGCGTTCAGCGGAGAGACATTGGCTTGGCATTAGGTATGCATTATGCATCCACCTCTTTTAATTGAATATATAAATATATCACATCAGATGAAAATTTCATAACGTCAACTTTATATATCAAAGTTTGTATGATTCTCGTCGACATTATGATGTTGCATTTTTATCTCCACGAGTTCTCGGTAGCTGTGAAATAAAATAACTGCGACTGGTTTGCATCTCAATCTTCATTCCTGTACGGGGAAACATGGCCAGTTTTGGTAATGCCTCGTAAAATAGTGAGCCCTGGACTGACCGATGATATATCACTGTTCAGCGCTTATCTTATAGAGAAAACTGGCCTATTTTTACCTCCCTACATTATGCTCGATGTAGTATTTGACTGAAATAAGGCGAATTCATGCATGTATGTAAAAAAAAAGCGAAAGGATCGACAGCAGGAGGTAGAAAAGTAAAAACGCTCACATGGCCTGTGCTGTATACCACTTTGCATACCGTAACTACTTTGGTGTTAACAAACTACAAGAAAATGAACTATTTAAAGCGTAGAGCGAAAGAGGAAATCTAGTTTTCACGTATCCAGCAGCAGCATCACTGCCAAGACCACCTCTTAACCGAAATCAACACAATAACAGGGGAGCGAGTGAGAGAGAGAGAGAGAAGCAAAATTCTTTCTTTATTCGGCTGGTTGATGTTTTTAGAGACTATAGAAAGCTCACACTCTCTCCGCTCGTCACCAAGAAAACCCTCTGTTTCTAAAAGGCCTGCCTAATCCAGACGAAATACTACTACACACGAGAAACGGGCTGCATGTTTTTTTTTGCCAATTGCTGCTACATACTTACTATATAAATCTTCCCTGATAATGTGAATCCATTTTTTTCTTCGACAGAGTCCATGAATGTTTGCATACATGCGCTATATATCCATCTATCCACTCGTACCGCAAAACAGCTAATAGAATGTACAAAATTGACGACGACACAACGGCGAAGACGAATAGGTACAATCAAAGTTGCTTTACACAAAACAACCAAGTATATCGTTCAAACTCCCGACTTTTTTTCTCTTTTTTTCATCGTATCATCAACACCGACCAAGTAAGCAGAAAGCAGCACCACTCGACGACTATATAGACTATAAATGCTACCACTTCTAGTCCTTCTTTGCTTACTCTTCACCTCTCACTCTCTCTTTCCTTCCTTTCAATCTATTCTCTCATGCCATCATTATCATCTTTCGTCGTACGCACTGTTGTAACGATAAAACGGCCATGCCTTGTTGCCAGCAGCAGCTGAACATAGCCCCTTTTTTTACAGAAATCTTGCCTATCTTCTGTGAACATTGCTGAAGCACCGTCACCTATTCTTCTCCTCACTGATAAGAGCAGCAGCAAAACAGCCAAATCATCGTCTCAGTCCTCAAAAAAATTTATTCATTGAGTTCACTGTTGCTGCTCGGCTGGTTAAGTGAGAGGAAAAGGAGACGGGAGGAGGACGGGAATGGAAATGGAAATTGAAGAAAAACGGGGAACAGAGAAACGGTTTGGAGGAGATGAGGAACGGCGGACTAGAGAGACTAGACAACACAAAAAGGCAATAGACGGCTATAAACATGCATGTTTGGAACTTATTTATAGGTTGAGTATATACATGCATTCTTTGATATACAGGTAAATGGCGAGATGTAAAGATACTCACACATTGGCTGGCCTGCTTCTACGATTACCATTTCACTATTCACCAGTAGTAGACAAACTACAAACCTTGCTTTCATCATACATAAACAGCAAAACTTTTTGTGAAGGAGAGAGAGAGAGAGAGAGATGATGATGATGATGGTGATCATGATACAAAACTACGACTACTCCGCCACCATTCCATTCTATGCAACAAATTCGCCTCATTCATACAAAAAAAATAAGTCGCTTCCCGGCTTCAGAGTTGGGTTTGCTTTTACAACTCACAAACAACATAACATGCTTGTTGTTGGTATGCCATGTATGCCGTAACATCTTCCGTTGGTAAAGTAGTCTCTAAATTAGTGAAGGTATGTATATTTTATATACACGTATTAATATGTAAGTGCCCCACACATACATTCATCCTCTTCCATACATTCATTATTTTGAACTTCCGTCGTTATTCAAAGTTCTAAATACTAGCTGCTTCTTTGAACAAATGTGATGGTGATGATCAGGATGATAAACGAACAGTACGTCGTGAAGAATCTCTAGTTTTTTTTAAAGTTAATATAATAGTAGTCACGTCACACGTTTCGTAGTGTGGATGTAGAAAGGAGAGAAAAATACGGCGAAGAATGGTGATAGATAGACAGTCTTCAGAAAAGACGAGAACGCTGCCTTGCAAACCAAACACAAGCGCTTCCTTCCCTCTTCTCTCTTTCCGTCTTTCTCGTTTACTTTTAGGCAAGTTTCTCTTCTTTACAACAACAACGTGAGAAGTAGTGGTGGTGATGCGGTGGTGGTAATAGTGGCAGAGACGATTATGTTTGTAGTTGATGATGTTGATAAAGCAGAAAGAAAGGGCAGCAGAGAGAAAAACGAAAGGAGAGAACTCTCGTTTGAAATACTACTTTACTATACTCATCATTTCGCTGTTGCTGCTGCTGCTGCTTGATGCTGATATATTATTGTCATAGTCCTCAATCTTCTTCGCCGTTCTCATCATCGTCGTCATTTGGTATTGTGATATGATAATATTAGAGAATTAAATAGGTGGGCGTGTTTCTATTAAACTTGCCTATTACTACAAATGCTTTTCATATTATTAACGCAGGCAGCAATGTTCTCTGTTGTGTGTCGGAAAGACTTTCAGCGACAGTATATATGGAGTAATTGCATTATTATTATATATTTACTCATACATGCCTACTCACAAGTTTTTCGAAAATAAATTCATTATCAGTGATGTTGCCCTGCTCCTGAGATGACGAAGATGGCGATGGTGATTGGTGATGATAATGGAGACTGGCAAATGTAATTACGTTGGTTTGATCAGGTCTCTCCACACTCCACAGTATTCTACGTTGATGCTTACATGCTTTCATAATGATAGAGTAGAGTGTTCCCTATATTTCATACATGTGATACACGTATAAAGGAATGTTCTTTGTGTTTTTGAAGTAAGTGATAGTTCCTCTCTTCTCCTTGGATTGTGTGAGTGACTTGGTCCGCGACACAACAAGTTTTGTCGACAAAACGGAAACTATGGAGTTGTGCGAAAACGGCAATACATACGCGTAGTGAACTGTTTAGTAGTAACCATTACAGCCAGTACCACTACTGCCACGCCGCCACCATGCAGTCCCCTTGTTTGTCGTTTGCCAAACCCCACAAAGTAGAAAAAGCAAAAACAGAACGTTGAGAAGCACATACCTAGTAGTAGTAGTATAAGTAGTAGTTGGTTGGTTGCTGAGGATGAGGATATCATAATATTATAACCAGGCGATAGCAAATGTTTTCGAGCTGAACCAGAAAGAGTGGGCAAAAAATAGCTGGTGCTGAGGCAATAGTCAATAGGTGACTTTGACTTTACCATACAGCACCAGAAAAGTACTCCGACTGCCTCCTCGCGGCCTACTACTTACCGTGCCTATATTCATTTCGTTTGCAACAATATGTGCTCCTTTTCCCAAAAACCACCTACGTATGAAATGGATGTGCTGATGAAAATGAAAATCACGACACCACTAAGACTACAAGAGTTGCAAAATCCGCTGCAGCAGAAAAATACATAAAAACAACCAACGTCGGTCTCTTTCTTTATGCCTTCCTCCTCCACTAAATAATAACGTTCTTGTGTGTGTGGTCTTTGGCCTGATCGCCGTATAAAGTACAATGCACTTGATATGCTTTCCTTATTGCATTGTTGTAAAAAAAAGCAACCGATTGAAAAACTCTTGTTGCTAAACAATTTACTTTTCTTTACGACATCAATACAAAGGGTGATTTTCTAGGATAGGACCACTTATTGAATTACAATAAGTTTATACAAAAGATTTTTTCGAGGGATTAGTTTCTTCAATACGATAGCCCT
>JAHZNB010005508.1:0-11241 GCA_027744295.1 Callyntrura guangdongensis
AGCGAGGTAAGTTTTACTGCTCTTTAAAGACGGAATAATCGTAAATAAGAGAAACAGCAAGAGACAGATTTTAAGGGTTTATATTACATGCTTTATGACTCGGCCCTTAATACCGTTTTGTCTTTAAAAGGCATATTGCGACCTAGTGACAGACGGTGGAGGTTGGACTGTGATTCAAAGAAGAAAAGGACCTTTTCTGGGACATGAAGATTTTGAAAAAGTTTGGCAAAACTATGCGTCAGGATTTGGTATTCTTCATGACAGCCATTGGTTAGGTAATTTTGCAAATATATAGTAGTGGCAAAAAGTCGAGAATAGAAGCTGCTGATAATTTTTATTAAAGTGTAAACTGAGCATGGCAAAAATGTGTATTCGCACGAACGAGGCATGTAGAGGTTGCACTTGGGGGCAACTGAAACTGAAATCGATAATGACACCACTTCTATAAAATGCAAAACACTAAAACTCACATTCTTTGCATTTTTGTGCTGAACATTTTGGAAATAGGGTTGGATATTATTTCGGAATTGACGAAGACAGGCGATATTCAATTACGTGTGGAATTGTCAGATTGGGAAGGAGAATCTCGGGTTGCTGAGTACGAGTATTTCAGGGTTGCCAATTCCAGCAATTTATTCAAACTCTTTGTGACTGACTACTCAGGCAATGCAGGTATGTATGCTTTTACGTGGCTATGCTTTTTATGAAATCTTGTTTCTACAAGACAACATTCTCGCTGTAGTAGTGATTGATGCAATTTACAAATTGTCAGTGACATTCCAATACAATGCAATATTAAGGTCTATGTACGTTGTCTACACAAGACAAAGAGGTGTTTTTATCTGTTTGTCTGTTCGATACTTAATTTATGTGAACAACCACTGACGTCGGTTGTAAAGTATCATTAGAAACTTGGGGTAAAGTGAAGTTGGATTTTTCACACATGCATATTAGTGTATACAATGCGCTTAAATTTTGCTGAAAAGTACCTGAAACTGGTACATTTTTATATGAACGCAAGATGCGCAGGACTGGTTTGTAGGATACATAATAAAAGGACATAAGACTGTTGACAAAGGGAACTAGGATAAGTAATGCAACGATGCAATGTTTTTTAAAGAAAAGTACAATCTCCAGCAGTATTTACTCAAAGAGAACTTTGTGCCATAGAGGTTTGGCTTCTTGACTTTAAGATGAAAAGAAAATCCGGATTTTTGGCAAAATTGCAAGGAGACTATAGTTCAATTGGAAGAGAATTAGGATTAATATAAAAACTTTTGTCGTAATGATTATCACACACTTTCCCAAAAGTAGTTGTACGACGGAGACATTGGTTCAATAAACCGCTCGTTTTTCTTAATATTATGTATTGTGTATATGTGTACTTACTAGTGTGTGAATTTACTTTCTCTTTCTACAAGAAGGGATTTTACTTTCTACTTGGAATTCGTTACACAACACAGGGTTTTATTGCCTATTCTTAAGAGAGTCGTTCTTTAAGCATATGTACTTGACAAGTTTCATTCAGGAATTCAAGAAAGCTTATTTTGAATTTGTCAAATCATTGGGTACAAAGTTGATCATGACTTTCTCTGAGTATGCCCGGTTCCTCGTTTGTTTTATCGTATGTAATTGAAGGAATTTAAATTACGTATGCTAACGATAAAAATATGCAATGAATACATAACAACATATACTCGAGCAACTCGTGATGTCATGTTCCTCTATACCAATAATTTTCCTCCTTGTATGCTATCATCTATCTTACACGAACGCCTTTTGCAACAATATTGGTATAGGTAGTCTATGATTCAATTTGGGATAGTATTTTTATCCTTTCAAAAAGGTGAAACGCGTCATTAGGAACTCAACGCACGAATTTTGTATGAAAACGGACAAAGTCAATGTGTTATATGCTAAAAGAAGGTTTATCTTATATCGTACATGTACATAGAGTATAGAATATTTTGTCCATAAAAATTTTCAACACGTCCACCGAGAGTCATGCCACATGAGTCTAAGAAGTGAAAACTATCAATGCCACAATTATCAAGTTCATATCTTCTTTAGTTGGAAGAGTTGTTTAGGTAGTCAGTAGCGAATAGTACACAGGAGGCTAAAGGCATTAGTTACGCATGAAACCCCTAAACTAAACCCGCCTAGATAATGAACATATCATGATTCATATAAAAGTCACATACCAAATGTACAAAAGTAAGAATTTAAGATTTAAAGAATTTAAATTTAAAATATTATGCCTGACTCTTTACTATTACTTTGCTTAGAGAAACATTGGATTTTTAGGGTTTTAGGACATGCTCGTTATTTTATGCATAGAAAATTTGACAAGTGTTTCTGACCTTACGAAGAATTTAGAATAAATTCGGAAGCTCAACTTATAAAATCTTCCATCTTTACTTTCATTTTCCACTAATAATCCCGTGTTTTAGATATAATTAGAAAATTTGTTCATAGATAAGTAAAATTTGTATTTTTCCAAAAATCTTTACATGCACGAGCTGTCACCAGGTAAGCTACTATGATGCTTCTATTGTATGCCGTAATTGTCAATTTGTCTGTCATATTTTAATTTGCCGAAACTCGAGTTTTACATAAGCTTTTATAAGATTTATAAACTCTTTTACACCTATATTTCTTCACCTTTAATAACCAACAGGTCTGAAAATTCGGTTTTATTATGAAACACTAAACACTTCTTCCCTACGAAGTAAACTCGATTTCATTAGTGTCAGATTAATTACTGTGAGGAGTTGTGCAATCTTAAAAGCACAGTTTTAACCGGCTTGGTTAAATCCACTTCTCCCCCTTGATGACGATTAGTTTAACACTACAAAGTAAAGTTTCTTTTCTTTCTTACAGGCTAATTTAAATGGACTGTACATTGACGAAAGCAACGGTAAACACGAATCATACGCCAATGGTGTCAATTGGTATTCCTGGCATGGATATTACTATTCCTTGAAACGGACAGAGATGAAAATCCGAAGTCGACATTTTCAGCCATTTCCTAAAATCTAACTGCATTTGCATACATAGTAAAGTTGGGGACCGGATATATACTATATAGTACTTTACATCACAGAGCATATAGCAACAAGATATAATAAAACTCAACTTGTACTGCGCTGCAAATTGCAATTCACTGTCAGCTTGTCGTACCCTCCATTACGTCCGTTCCGAATGTTTTCTCTTTTCAGAATATGACGAACTACTTTGAACACTTTGATGCGTTTTCTCATTGAAGTTACAAGATTTTTTCAACCAGAAACAAAATATATGTACTTAATTAGTCAAGTGAAGAATTAACTTGTAAATTTAATCTCCAGATGTTACAGTATTTGAAAGGTAATCGATTACATAACATAATATTAAACGTTCATATAACCAGTAACTATCTAACTATATTATATGGCCAATGTGTAAACGCCAATAATAAGTAGTATTTTACTTAGGGTCAAGCGTAGTGCTAGAAATGCATAGACGATATTCTCACTACCGTGTCATGTAGAGGTTTTGGACATGCCTTTTGTATTAATTTTTCTTTAATTGTGTCGGTTTTCTTTAGTTTTGTTCTATTTGTTGTGGCCTAAAATACTGGCAATTGTACATGCATAATGCATAGTTCATTAAATACACTGGGATCGCGACAATAAACAAATGCCAATATACTACATCAGTTTTTTTATTTTGAAAATTTTGCAAAGTATCAGTTAAAACTAATAAAACAATATATGATGCTCACCCTCACCCACACCCACCACAAGCATTAGCTTATTAAATTACTTTGTATTTTTCATTTGGTTTACATTTGGAATTCATTTGTTAATCACTATTTCAGATAATGACAATGGATACATGGCATGGTAGGTACGCAGGTGGGTTTAAATTCATTTTCGGGAACTAAATATGCATAGCATGACGCGCTAAAATTGAAAGCCTTTACATGGTGTGTAGATGCAGTTTTCGTTTTAGGTTTTCTTATTGTAGTATTTACGAATTTACAATAAGCTATTTTTATCTGTTACACATCACGTCAATACAAATGAAACGGCTAGACTTGGGACATTTTAATGGGCGGAAAGCTATTGTAAAATCGCCTCATACGTATATAGGTAGTTTTATTTGTGTAGTTAAAAATGGCAATGGGTACACCACCGTACACCATCACAAACTAATCCTTCTCTTCGTCCTTCAATACCGATGAAATTACAATATGTTTCGTTGTAAAGACTGCGACGAAGTCGAATTTATGAATAGACAAATAAGATTTTAAAATGAGTAATTAAAACCTACTCATTTACATGAAATGACGATTTGGAGGTATGCATATTCGTTGAAAGTGTTTAAAATGCGACTCTTATTTTTAAATAGCCAATTTCCAAATCATCAATGACACGCTTAACTTGAATTATTAAAATTACCTTTAAACAACAAACATTATCTCTGTAAAAACATAGAAAAATATGCATTACCATGATCTCTTTGACTCTGAACTCTGAATTATTGGAAAGTCATAGGATTTGTATCTTAAAAACTGTACTAGCAGTCTGTTCATGCGTGAGACAAAACAAAGGTAGATTTCTAGTTCCCAGCCACGAGCGTGACACCGCAAGCATTATCACATCACTTCCCATTTTCATCCTCCTGTTTACAACGTACATCTTCAACGGAGACATAATCACACGTTTTACTTAATAAGTTCAGGATTTGGATATAATAATGTTCAAAATTGTGTATAGTTGCTGTAATTATTAAATTGACTACGTTTGCGAATTCCCTGTGATTATCTCTCACAAAGTCTACAAGTTAAATGACATGGGCACCGAAGCGGCGTATGAAACCTTGCTCATGAAAGAAAGGCAGCAGATTCGAGAAGGATTATTACAGTAAGTAACAAAAATCAATGATTTTTGTAGGTGTGGTGTGGTGCATGATTCGGCGCAGATTATTTAACTTTATATTTTCGAATTGAAAATGGATAGATCTACGGATGAAATTATAGAATTCAGTTCCAAGAAGCTTCCACAATTCCTTGCTGCTGGAGTCGGTAATTTTTTAAATGTTATTAAGGTTTAAAACACACACACACATCACACACACTTTGTACGTACACATAATACCAAAATAGTTATAGACGAGAAAGTTTTGACTTTGATTTATTGCGTTAAGTTATGTGAAAAAGTGACTGCCACTATGTATCCGTTTTAAGCAACTCTGGGTGCATTAGGCCTGGGAACTGTATTGGGCTATACATCTCCAGCATTACCTGATTTAAAGAATTCGACAGCTTTTGCTCACCTGGACGAGTCTGATTTTTCATGGATTGGAAGCATTGCACCTGTAACTTTTTAAAAAGAAAATGTGACAAAAATATTAGAAATATATGCATTTGTTTGCTTATAAAAACGTTGTTTTCCATAGATTGGCGCTTGCACATCTGGGTTTGTTGCTGGATATGTCGCTGATAATTTTGGCAGAAAGAAATGCATGCTTGCCGTTGCCCCGTTGTTCATACTGGGATGGCTCCTAATTGCATTTGCTGAGTATGAGGAAATGATTTTTGCAGGCCGATTTATAACGGTATTTCCAATTTAATTTATTTACACAGTAAATAATATACTCAGAATCGTAACTCGTTTTATTCATTCAAATATGGATTACCCCAGGGTTTCTGTGGAGGAACTTTCTCCTTGGGTATTCAGGCACACAAACCAATGGACACGCATATTTATCACCTTTTATTTTCGGAATTATTATTACAAGTTTACATGTATTTACAAAAGTATGACTTTCATTATTATTTTACAGCTGCCCCCGTTTATATCAGTGAAACCGCTGAAACCAGAGTTCGAGGAACATTGGGCAGTTCTTTGCAACTTATGATAAACTGTGGAGTAGTGTTTACGTAATTATATTTTTGACGCAACTGAATATTTTATTGCATTTTACACATAAAATTGCATAAAATTGGCAATATCACATTTTACCTGTAAAATTGATTCCTTAAACCGTTAAGGTACATAGTTGGATACTTCCTTAAATGGAACTGGCTGGCTCTAGTGTGCGCAGGGATTCCGGCGATATTCTTTGTTGCAATGCTTTTTATGCCAGTATGGAATTAATTGCAACTATTTGACACTTCCTTTTTTATTTATATGAAAAACATTTTTTAATTGGTGTTTCTGATGAGGGATTTAGGAAACGCCACGTTACTTAATGTCAAAAAAAGATAAAATTGGAGCTTCAAATGCTTTGAAATGGCTTAGGGGAGCTACACAACACCAACAAGTCAAAGATGAACTGAACGCTGTAAGAGTATCAATTACTTGTCATAAACTATAATAAATTTTTTCTTGTATTGTAAAGGTTCAAATTCTTTAGTTGCAATCCAGCATTGAAGGGAGCGAGGTCCCCAAATTTAGGGCACTTTTCACAAGAAGTGTTTTGCAACCACTTGGAATTAGTCTGACATTAATGTTTTTCCAACAATGGAATGGAAACGTACGTATAAAAAATATAACTTTAATGCAATATTTCAAATGGTATAGTGCACAATGCATTACAATAGTACCAGAAAAAGCTGCGTGAACTGCTGTCACTGATGACATCCACTGGTCATAGAATATGCCAAAATACTTTGTTTATATGTACTTTCAGAACGCAATAGTGTTTTACACGGTTGAAATTTTTGAGGACGCAGGATCAACACTTGACCCAAAAATAGCTACTATCATTGTCGGACTAGTACAAGTCGCGGCGTCAATTTTGGCCGCGATATTGATGGACCGAGCTGGAAGGAGAGTACTTCTTCTCTTATCTGGAGCACTAATGACGGCTGCACTTTGTGTTTTGGGAGGCTTCTTTTACATGAAAGCGGAAGATCCATCAGTAAAGGAGTCTCTGGGGTGGCTACCGCTTTTGTGTTTAATGGTTTTCATTGTCGCATTTAGTTTAGGTATGACATAATAGGTTATTTAAATCTTCTTGGTATTTAATAATAGCCAAAATAATCGAACGAGTAAAAATATGATTAAAATTTGCTTTTATTTTAGGATTTGGACCTATAGCGTGGCTCTTAGCAGGTTAGCATAAACTATTGCATAAATATTATAATATTTATGATGTGAAGCAGAAAGATTCATGTCGATTTAATGTTAAATCAATACTTTCAGGAGAAATACTACCACCAAATATTAAAGGTAACTAAAGTTTTGAACAACAGTTTTTGGTTTTCATGTACGCCAGCCAGACAACGTTCAAAAATACATTTTCATTTTCCACAACTTTTAGGAAGGGCTTCAGCGCTTGCTACATCATTTAATTGGTTGAACACTTTTGTAGTAACTAAAGTGTTTGACAATATAAAGGTAATCAACGTTTGCGGTTACAAATGATTACAAAAGTTCTGCTCAAATCTCAAATCATGTTACCTACAGGTTGGGATAGGAATTGAATGGTGCTTCTGGATATTCGGCATTGCAGCATTTTTGGGCGATATCTTTGTGATACTTTTTGTTCCGGAAACAAAAGGAAAAACTCTCGATGAAATACAACTACATTTCCAAAGTAAAAGTAATCAAATGCACAATGTGAATCCAACCATTTCTAACCGTATTGTGTCTAACCTGTAATAACGCAGTTCCTCAGTTCCTGAGTCCTACTGAAAATAACCCCGGTCGGTGTTCATGTTAAAAAATTCATACTAACTGAAACTTTACAAAAACAGGTGCATTAAAATGCACTATACTTTTATTTAATACCTTTATTTTCTCATCTCTGGTGCACAAAAAAAATGACGATGAAATGACCAGAGACACTATAACGGTCCTTATCACATATTCATGTAATTGTTGTAAGCACAGGTATAATTTGATAATTTTATGTAATATCATCAATTACTTCATAACGTTATACGACGACAAAACCATCGATATCTTCAATGATTACTGATTATGTAACTATCTTTGATCATTTCTTTACATCAAATAAAATGTTCTTTGAAATTTTATTTTACTTCATTTACACTTACTATTCATTTAAATTATGTTTGTATCTACCCGCTAGACTTTATCTTTCAACATATTCACATCAAGTCTATTATATCATGTAGATCTCACATCTAAATCTTATATCTATGCACAGACACAACCTTGAACAGTGAAGTAAATATTATATGCTAAAAATTCAACATACAAAATAAATTCATGTGCGTTCGTGAGTTCTAATTAAGTAAGTCAAATTTTGTTTCATTATACATACAATGCCAAAGTACCAATGTAGTGTTATGTAACATATCTTACGAAAGTGTAAGATGTACGTTTCAACGTTTCACATGTTGTTATCGCGCTTGCATTGATAAACGAGCAGTACTGATAATTTTGTGATAAAATGCTAAGTAAATATTATATGCTAAAAATTCAACATACAAAATAAATTCATGTGCGTTCGTGAGTTCTAATTAAGTAAGTCAAATTTTGTTTCATTATACAATGCCAAAGTACCAATGTAGTGTTATGTAACATATCTTACGAAAGTGTAAGATATACGTTTCACATGTTGTTATCGCGCTTGCATTGATAAACGAGCAGTACTGATAATTTTGTGATAAAATGCTACAATGTACCTACTTGTTAGTGTAGAATCTCACCTCACCTTTACCCTTTACCAGTGTTGTGAGCGTTCATACAATGCAGTTTTTGACAATCGTAAAGTATGGTTTACAGAAACTTTAATATGTAATTTAAAATAAGCCAAATAATTTTTTGAATTATCAGACTGTTTTGTTAGCTAATATGGTCAGTTCTTGCACTTTGACGGCGTTGTATTTACTTATATAATAGTAATTATGGCTCTGCTAATCTGCACAAGCTTTCTACACAAAGGATAGTACAACAGGACATACCGAAATGGAGTATTATATCTTTAATCTTTACCTAGTATTGCACTGCAAATTTTCTGCTACGGTAGTAAGTGGGTGAGACGGAGCATCATCAAAGATTCCCATGAGTGCAGATCGCAAAATTAACATGTAAAAAATTCAAACGGTGTGCTGTACTTTTGAACAGTGGGAAAGAACAGTGACTTCAAGTAATACTTATAAAAATAAAAGAATTCAAAAAATTATTGTCTTTAGAAAAACTCCAAGCCAATTATGTAACTAAATCTAAAATCATGGTAAAATCATTTTCAATACAACCTCGAAAATTTTATAACCTGGCTAAACAGAGATTCGACAATTACATTGCAGATATTGGTGGAGATGGTGGGGGACGCTCGTAATTAACCAAACGACGACCGACAAGATACCTGAAAGTGACAGAAAAATTGAACATATAAAATATAATTTCATTTTTATGAGCATTTCAGAAAAATCGATTTTAAAACTGACTTGTCATTTTTGATGTGCTCATATAATTTCTTAAACTGTCGAATCTGAAACGATATGACTCCGAATACTAAAGCAATGACCAGGAAAAATGGATATATTCTTCGATGAACCATATTCAGTGTGTCCATGTTTGTAACTGTAAATTATCAAGATAGTATATGCCTTCCAATGTTCTGGTAAAAATTGATTAATGTAAATCTTTCCCTAGTACATAATATATTTTTTACCAAACAAAGGTACGAGGCTCTGACTTATCACATAAGGTACGGCAAGGGCGAGACCGAGTAAAACAATACACGGCGCTGCTAATTCTGAGATGATAAAATTTAAATTGATGTTTCTGAATCCGTCGTTATAAATCTAAAAAAACCATTATTCTTGACTGTAGATCACATACTTTAAAAAAATATAGCCGCCGACAATTAATTTTTGTATTACCCTTTCCAGTGTGCGCCTTAACCAGAAATTTTGAGGAGTCATCATCGCAGCGGCGCATGCAATTTTCACATAAAGCGTACCCATCACCCAATTTTCACTTGCCAAATATATGGGAGATTGAGTAAGTGGAACTCGCAACGGCGAAATCAATAATAATTCAAATAGTAATCCACACATGTATGGAATAAATCCTATTAAAAGGGCGATGGCTACCGCCGTCTTAATCACCTGGAAGGATAAACCGATTGTCCTCAGATACATTGTACTTGTACACATCTATAATAGTGGTAAAATATAAGACCGAAAATATATCAAAACAGAACCAAAGTAAAATCATAAAAATAATTTAGCAAATATACCGTAACACTCCAGCGCCGTATCATGTCCCAAACTGCTGTCCAACCTCGGGGGGCCCAAGTGCAAAATAAGATCATCAGTCGCACTGTAAGCCATGTGACATACAATCCACTAGCTGTTGTATAAAGTTCGTGAATAGGTTCATCAGGATTTGATAGCCAGTATCTCATTACAAACCGTCCAACCCATACTAGCAAGTGAAGTAATTTTGCAATGTTTAAACCGACAACAACATAAAAATTCTAATAGTTTTTAAAAAGATAGCAATATAATAATGATGTATACTAACCAGGGACAGTTAAAATAAAAATACTGACAACAGACAATGTGACGCACATAGACATCAAAAGAAGTCCAATCTGCAATAAGATTAGAATCAATTTGTATGCACAACGATAAAACTGAACATCATGTCAATTCGGAGTTTAATTAATATATTACACTACCTTCACTGGGAAAAATCGAGGTCGCGAATATGGAAGAAATCCAGTAGGTCCATCCCTTAAAAGTAAAGCTTGATGCGCGGCTCCGAGACCCCCACCTATGACAAAACCTAAACCCCCAGCTGCTCCCACTTCACCACCAGCAACTTGAACCTGAGCTTGTACTTGAACACCAACTGCTTGAACCTCATGATTGGCGTCGTCATCCCTTTGACCATCGTCGTCATCCCTATTCTGATCCTCCTCATCTTCTACGTTAACGGGTTGTTCAGCCACTATATTTTGTTCTTCCCGGTTTCTTTGATTTTCATTTACTACATCTCCGTTGCTCTGAATGTAAAAAACGCCAGTCATTTGCACATCTTTTTTCACCTTGGGCAATCGATATCGATTGATGAAGTTGTACGTTGTATAAAGTATTGATACTTACAGCATTTTCTATTGGAACATCTCCCAACAAGTATGAACGCAGGTCCAAAATCCACGCCATTACAATACACCAATACTTTACAACTGTTTTCAACCATTCACGTGTATGTCCTTGTTCAAGTAAAGCAGGCATCATCACCTGCAACACGACAAGCTCCAAGCTCA
>JAHZNB010005509.1:0-13770 GCA_027744295.1 Callyntrura guangdongensis
ATGATATATGCATATCTAAGCGAAAGTTAAACTACAGATAAGTTATTGTGTGTACGTTTCCTAAATTTTCTCTTCTATCCCAGTTTTTGGTATAGGATGGGTGGGCTTGGTATTTTTTCTGTATAGACATAGACGCACTTTGTCATTGTTTCTGCACAGGACTAGTTATAAGACTGCACACAGCAGAGTGGCTACTATTATTACTCTTATTATTTTTGTCCGTGTGGTATGATTCAGTGCTCAGTGTAGAAATGAGGTGCTGACGACGACGACGACGACGTTGATGATTATGAAATGAAAACAGGAGTTGGTAATAGCAGTATAAACATTATGAGGATATTATTTTTGGGAGAGAGAGAGAGAACAAAAACATGAAATGTTTGCATATCAAACTGGGCACGTATACCTTGGACTGTTGAACAATCAGCGTATACACAGTAAATCTCCACTTTATCAATAAAATGTTACTTCAGGGTCCATGAGTCAAATAAAGCCCGTAAAAACTTAAATTAGGTAGGCTTTTGGTCGTCCTCATCACGAGCCCCTGTATGTTTAGCACTAGAAGTTGTAAACATTAATGCATTTATAAAAGTGTACAGTACATATCATAATGTGCGTTTTGATTAGTCTATGTAGGTATGTGTGTGCATTTGTGCATACATTGCGAGCTCATTTGCCCACAGATCAACTCTTAGGAATATTTATATGATGCTATTAAAATGAATACATCTGCATCCCTATTCCTCTTCTAAATATACAAGTTTGTATGGTCTACCATTGTTTTGGCACGTGCGTATGTAAAGGTTTGAGCATTTAATCAGCCTGGGTAAATATTGGAAAATAATGGAAACGTATAAGCTATTAAATGTCATGTGTGGTTCCATTACGATTTCTCTAGCTACACTACATAACGTGTGTAATATCTACGCTTGAACTACTAGCACCACAGCAGTTAAAATGTACAGAAGTAAATTATATACAGGATTCGGGGTAGTACTATTTAATACAGCACACATGTATATATTACTTACTCATAGATTTGGAAAGTATTGTAAGGACAGTGGGCATCGAGTATCTGCTTCCCTTTTATTTTTGCTGTTTTAAATTCCATAAAGGATAATAGTGTTGGCGTTGTAAGAACTAAAAACTTTCATACATAGATATGTCGCTATTCTGAAATTTCGCTTTCCCAGAAATTTTTTACACGACGATATATATTGCCTTACTACATAAAACGAGTTAAAAGGTTAGTTATGGGCTGGAAGCAGAATCCTTGTCGTGGCTTGTGAGATACGTACACGTATTCAAGCTACGGCGTGATAAAGGGTGAAAGTTAAAGGGTGCAAGTAGATCAACGTACCTGCTTCCTTGTTTATACTTGAATTGGAATACCCATTTTGATTTCATGCTGGGAAAATGTCTCCTTTGACATAATGCAAGTTGAGTTGAGATTTTGTGTAACGTTGAGATAAATTTTATTTCGCAGTTGACAACAATTTTCAAAGCGCAAATATTTTGCCAACAAAAATAGACTGTGACGTCCATATCAGACCAATCATATTTTGTGTTGATAGAAAAACTTGTTTTTGGATGCTACGTAATAGGAAGTTTTTTCTACGTTGAGAACTCAACGAAACGACTCCACCTAGTATTTAAGTAAATTACATGAACATTTTTGGGGCAATACCCATTTTGATTTCATGCTGGGAAAATGTCTCCTTTGACATAATGCAAGTTGAGTTGAGATTTTGTGTAACGTTGAGATAAATTTTATTTCGCAGTTGACAACAATTTTCAACTTGATAAATATTTTGCCAACAAAAATAGACTGTGACGTCCATATCAGACCAATCATATTTTGTGTTGATAGAAAAACTTATTTTTGGATGCTACGTAATAGGAAGTTTTTTCTACGTTGAGAACTCAACGAAACGACTCCACCTAGTATTTAAGTAAATTACATGAACATTTTTGGGGCAACGTGAACCAAACATTAATTACACTGACAAAAGCAAAGGGTGTAGGTATATATCTTCATCCATATTTAACTGTCTTCGTCCATATATATTAAACCTTATAAATTTGGTCCGGCCCCTAGCATATTCGTCATCAGTCATCAGCTAGCACAGTGCACGCACACATTTTTATTTAGTTTAACAGTTACAGCTAATATACACGTAGATATCGAAAATTGTGTGAACTTTTCCAAGCATTATTTAATTTTTATGAATTTTCACAAATACAAAATTCATCCCTTCAACATTTAACATTGACGATGAACATTTCACTAGTAAAACATTTTAAAGCCTAGTATTGTTTTTAACCGACCCAGAACCACAAGTGGACAGTACACAATTTTTTGGTTTAGGGTGGTGGTGGTAGGTATGTCGTTTACAATGTGTGTTGCCTGTTGTTGCATTTATTTATGAATGTAATATCCGAAAGCTCCCTAGGTGGTTCTTGTGCGACTGGTAATTAATAATTTCGTTGTTTTTGCCGATGGCATATCAAACGACGACGACGACGCAGCATAAAATCCTTTAATACATTGGTAATATTTTGTTGGCATCTTTTTAATATATTACTGTTGTGTTCATCAAAATGAACCGATGGTTGGATGATGATTTCTTGATGAGTTTTGTTCTTTTTTGCTGGGACTCTGTCGTGGACACACGCTACATTATGTATGTTTGTGTGTGTGTGTACTCGTAACTGGCAGAGCTTTTTTATTATTATTATTTTTGACGGAATAGTGTACAAGTCAAATAATTTCTGTTGAGAAAAATGCAAAATGACTGACTACTGACTACTACCTCCTGTTTGATAGATAGAATAAAGAAAAATACTCACACACAAAATTCACGAGGGGGTTAACGCTTTCTTATTAGATTTTTTTAAAAGGTGAAATTTAAACAGAAGCCAAGCACAATTTTATACTTTGTTTGTGGCTAGTAACATACTTTTTGTTGCTCAATTACGAACAATCTCAAATCCCGCATCATTTAAAATTATTATAAGTTTTCTCTTTGATTTAGCGCTCCTCTAATGAATACATTAATCTCTTAACAGCTTGTGTAAACCTTATTTGGAGTGGCTTTACACAGGGATGGGAACACACTTGATACAGCGTTGTATATGTGTGTATTTTGTTGACTTATTAAATAGCTTCGCGGTTAACATCTCTCAACTGGCAGGAGCTCACACGGTTGTAACAAAACTCTTGTTATTGCTGGCGTCTGATTAAAAACCTGTCCTCCTCTCCCGATAGCATCACATATTTGTACAAAAACTTGGCAATGTTCAAAGGTGTTTGAGAAAATCGACTTTATTTTCCATCAAATAGTTACTTCACCCCACGAAGATGGAAATTTTATTATTATGCATGCCGACCGATTTCTTCAATAGTTTAAAAGCCAATAAAGTTTCAGCTCTGGGAGAAAGTATTTTATATTTTAAACAGAATGTAGAGAGAGGTACGTTGAACACAATTTGCTCTGATGCTCACTACTATACTTACAATAATACAATAATACAAATGCATCTTTTTGTTGGTGTAGATTTGTGGAACAAAAATGGAAGATCATAAATTTACAGGAACATATATTAAAATGACATTTCTTCCATTTAGTTTGAATACTCTTCATGTTTTCCATTCAATGCAAACATGAAAGATTTTATTTGGAACGTCCGCATATAAAAATGTAGTTCCTGTTACTTCCTGTAATTCAAAATTACCAATGCCACATCCACATGGCCAGCATGTTATTAGGGCTATATATATACTGTTCCTCCTCTTTGTGCTTATATTGAGCAATTCAACGAGCACAAAAGATGATGCTATGCAGGCAAACATTATCCTATTACCCAACGAATATACATATCTCCGAACGAAATAGGAATGGGTATACCTATTGCATTGCATTGGCAAAGGGGGAGACTGCACACAGACACTCACATACACACAGAGATGGTTCCACTATCAACTATATAATACAAAGCTGTCACAATTGAAATGAAAGCAATAAAAGCAAAAGGAATTAATCATGTTGAAAGATAACACGATTGATTTTTTTCTCTTCACCACTGTTCTGATTGTCATCTTTGAAATGAATAATAGCTTGTCAAAGCTACTACTACTACACCACACCACTGCTGGCTACATTGCTGCTTCTCCCTCGAAAACTTTGTTACTCTCTGTGTGTGTGCCTCTTTGTCTAGATACCTCACTCCAATGTCTACACTTGGTTCTTTAAACGGATATGTGTGCATATATATTATATATGGTGATGTGTACGGATGAAATAAAAGTAATGGCAATGAAATGAAAAGACGACTTGCAGTATTTCCCGTTGTTCTTGTTAGAATCTTGCTACATTTACGACACGGGCCAAACGTTATAAGTCTCTGTGCAAATATCTCTCTATTCGTACCGCGGTGTGCAGAGTTGGAAGGGACGACGGAATTGTTTTTGATTTTAAGTTCACGGTGCCAACGCCGCCGACAAGGGAAACGTGTGATTTTAAACCTGGCTGCAATGCATCAATACCAAAGAAGATCATGAAGAAGGCGATGATGATAGCGTGTCTTTTTGTGCTAATAGGGAGCTTAAGAAAAGCAAAATAGGAAGTGCCAAAACAGTGTCGTAGTGGGACATGCGGGGCATACTAAAATAAAATCTTCCGAAAGGAAGCAATCTCAAAGAAAAGGATTGGGCACGACGTCACCACAAAGCAAAATCTCCTGTGACATTGCCAATCCCTTAAATATTGTTGTAAGCCGCATTACAGATGCAAATATATAAATTAATGTGGCATTGTGTGTATTGGCATCTGCTTATCTTGCGTTGTTATCAGGGAACACAGATAGATTTGATTTAAAATGACGATCGTTTGAACTTGGTCTTGCCCCAGGGTTCTTATGAATATGCATGTATTTTTGGTTCTTTCAAATAAATGGGATACGACATTTGAATACAAAAGTATGTGATCAACCGGATAATTTAATATCATTCTACCACTGAACATATCTCTCTCTCTCTCTAGCAGCTCCACTATATACTCCGTTGTTCATCCTGCATTCGGCTTCTGCACTGTTGTGGTAAAGTTTTACTGATGCCATCAAAAAGGAATGACACAATTAATTTTTTTTAAAGAATCATAGCTCATTTGCGTACAAAATGATTCACTTTAATAATACAGGTAAACTTCCTATAAAAACTGTTCTCTGGAAGTTACATTCAATAAGATTCTCAACTACGCAGATACAGAGTGCGACAGGACCATGTTTTTTTTACCTTGTCTTGGATGTTTATTATTAATATTCCATTATCCCCTTTTCTATATAACCGTTAACCGTTGTCCCTGTTGAGAACGAATGCTGCTTTCATCCAGCGTACTACTCTTATGGTGTACTTCCCTATGCATTATTATTTCGCTTACGACGACTACTTCGTTAGTACTAACTAGGAACTATTGTGTCGTTTGAGTACGGATAATAAATAGAATGCCAGGCAAATGTAAGAAGTAACAGGAGATCATCTACTGTATATTTTACAAAATCTCATCTCTCACCATACATTTTATTCTCTGGCTAGCACAGTCACATATTTCTTCTTCCTTGTTCTTTCTCACTTCACCTCGTAGTTGAACACAATCACGTAGTGCTATATATAATAATAATACATACATGTATAACTGCTACAACTTACCATTCAACAACGGACATGATGGTGTGTGTGCAGCTACTGCCCTGCTACCACTACTACTCCCAAAATAATCTTGATTACACGTCAGATTATATTGAAATATGGCTTAAGACTGAAAAAAATTTAACAAATAGCCTGGTGACGTCAGATGAGGAATATAACGTAGAAAAAAGTTAATGCATATGCGTATATTCTCTTTCTCTCTCTTTCGCCGTCGTTGTAATAATGTGCTATGAAAAGCGACGGAAATCGATTTAGGAACTGCAATAATATTAGTGTGTGCATACATAACACACACTCACCCGTTATATTACACATTGTATAACAACTCGCCAGGGTTCACTTTATAGTTAGCAGTGGTAGTAGATTTGCAATAAGCAATGAAGCAGAGTCAGAAAAAAAGAAGAAGAGAGAAAACAGAATAGATTATTATGAATGTCAACTCTGTGTGATACGAATGCACCTACATATATGTACCTACATATACATATATTCAAGCATATGTATGCGTAATGCCTGTCTACCTAATATAGTATACGATTTGTGCCTGTAACTTGCAAAGTTTCATATACGTAGTTCAATTTGACTTACACAAAGGTAATAACGTGGATGACACGTTATTGTACAATGTACACACATAAATGTATATAACTAACATTTATAACACAACCCACAGCTTTATTTCCTCACCTTAAACAAACTACTACCAGCACCATCATCGTAGTCATCATCATGCTCTTCTGAAAGTAAATGTGTAGAATCAACTCTGTGAATCAAGAATCATCATCAGCAGAAGAGCATCGTCGTCGCCGCCGTCATCATCATCCACACATTATATAGAGATCCTTAAACGTGCTCCTCGTACATAAAGTCTATTTTCACTTCTCTCTATTATTACTACCACCGCCACTACTACTACTACTACATTTACTACTTTTCGGTAGAATGGAAATAGTACGAGATGGATACTACTTTATTACTTTGTATACTGTAAGGAACCTTCCAATAATGCATCTTATGTTCGTTTTCCTTTCCTATTATTATTAGTATTAGTATTACCAGCGTGGAAAGAAATAGAGGAGAAGAGGAAGACAAAAAATGGAAAGGAGATGATGATGACGATGAAACTTGCTTTCTTACTACTCATCCAATCTTATAATGGAATATAGATGAATTATTATTTGCGTCTCTTGAATTTTATTCTTCTCTGTCCTGTTTTTTTTTTGCTGCTGCTCTTATCCAATGTCAAATGATGTTACTACCATCGCCACCACCACCACCACCTCTGTGTTGGTATATAGCACACTGTTGTTTGCAGTTTCATTTTAGTAGTGTGTATTTATAATGCTCGCCTTCTCTCTCTCTCCAGTTTACATAAAAGTAGAAAAAAGGGGGACAGAGTGAAACAGCAGGAAAGAGAGGAAGGAAGATGGTACTAGTTATAACAACTACTACAGTCACTAGTAGTGCGATTGTAATATATCGTTTAGAAGAGGCAGCAGCATCAGTACCTCTCACAAGAGTTTAACAGAATAAAATGCAAAACTTTAAGAAAAAAGAAAAGTAACTAGCTTTTCCTGTAAAAAAAGCAGGAGATAGAAAGATAGAAGAGGAGAGGGAGGGAGGGAGGAAAGAGAGATCGGGAAGGATATAGAATGTCATATATCTTTCTTTACTTGTTTTTCTCTGAGATGAAATAATGGAAGGAATCGGAGGAGAAAAGAGTTACAGATAGGGAACGCGTTTAAAAAATGTGTACTAGTAATAATAATAATATGTAAACTGCATTGAACAAGCAGCTAGTATAAGACTCGAATTGAAACATATGTAGCTCCACCAATAAACATAGCAGTAGCATATATACAAACGTCGCTCGTTGTTGGGTAAACTGGTTACTTGAGACGGAAAATGTTTCATGGGAAAAGAAAGTGTTGTGTAAAACAATGAGGAAAATGATAAGTACTGGTTATCATGTGTGATATCCCTGTATTTTTTTCAGTTTGCTAACAAAGTCTCATGTAATATTATTACAAAGCCGTTCTGCCTTCAGTGCTGCTGATGCTACTAGGACGAGCGTTCCAATTTATATGATTTAATATGATACGGGTGGTGGAAGGAAAACGAGAAATATATGGAAGGTGTTTTTGCTCTCCTCTTCTCTCTCTACGTTACACCTGAACCTCTTTTTGTTGTTTACCTATACAGAATCCTCTTTTGCTACTTTCGATTTCCCATTTTTGTTATTATTATTATTACTGGAAGCATGCTGTATTTTATGGAGAAGTGAATATTATACACGCTAGTTACATTACATTATAAATGATAGGGAAAACGAAGGGAAAACGGAACCTATTTGTTTTGCTTCTATTCCTGTTTCAAAAAAGATTGTTTGTTTTGGTGCTGGTGATAAGTTCATTCTCTTACTGAACAAGAACAACGACGTTTATATGTATTATAATTTATCAGCATTTTTGTAGAGCATATGAATAGCTTTCACTGTGGCATGTTGGTTCTTAAGGTTTACTTTGAGTACGTAAAAAGTACATGCACGGTACATGTTATTATTGTCACCGTCACATCTTTTCACATTAATATTTGCAATATTAGAAAGGATATTGCTTTTAAATCTTGTTAAAGCAGAGGAAAGAAAATAAACTTTGGCCCGGATATTCTAGCCTTTTTACATGGCTCTTTTGTTGTTTATTAAAAACAACACGTCATCATGCATGAGACCTCGCGCTAAATTATATTTGTAACAAAAACTTCCCTGGTATAAATTCTGTATAGGAGTCATGCTACATAAAAGATAATTCGTGTTTGTTTTACCAATGCCAGTTTAAACGTACTGTTATGAATTACTATGTTCATACATTTTATTTCGTTATTCTTTTGCATATTGTTCAACAAACGGGGCGATTCATATATTTTTGTAGAAGAGAATAGATGATGGGAATAGGAAATTAGAAAAATTCTGGCTTGATTCATTTTTTGAGTGTTTGCAACCGTAAGTCCCATCATTTGTATAAAGGAAGCATAAACTCAAGACAACAGACTAGATGAAAAACAGATCAGCAGATTTGTTGGGCTTGAAGTGTTATTTGTTGTTATGCACCTATACCAGTGATATGTAACGTATCTAATTGAAAAAATTTGAATGAGTAATGAGTACCACCGGTATTTATTTCCGTGTCATTGATTGGCTACGTGTTACCGTTGTCCGTCTTTTCAATAAACGCACCGCCAACTGATGTATACAAAACACAAATATTTTTATCCTGACAGTGGGATAAAACAAAAAATGTAGTTTAAGGTCTTGTCTGCCGTTCTTAAAGTATGAACTTGTAATTAAAACATTGATATATAAGATAATCTAGATTTATAAATACTTTCACGTATATTTATCAGAAAATATTAATTAAAGTTGTAGTTTTCATTGTCTAACTTGATATGTATAACCTCTGTTTGGAGTGTGCTGCTACGTGTTCTCCTGACTTATCGACGAACAGAATATCACAATGTCATTCACAGGTATGCAAATTATTTGTAGAGCTCGAAGCGATCAACTGTGTAGTAAATACATAGGCCTACGCTCAAAATATATTGAAATTGAACTACAAACAGAAATGGGGCAGCAAATAACGTATATGTGTTGATGGTAGGTAGGTTAGAAATGTGTCTATCATCAAAATTGGTGTAACAAGATGCATTGAAATGAGCTATGGATTGTTACTTGAATCTCAAAGTTTTGAGAATAAAATAGTAACAATAATATAAATATAACATAAAATTCCACAAGTTAAGCCCCTAAAAATGTGCACTCCGCGTATAATAATTTGTACCTCTCCCATTTATAGGTATACATCACACATTGACTACATTATACAGACGTAGGGTGTATTTATGAGGACGAGGTTACAGAAATGATAAAAGAAGATTCCTCTGTAGAATTTGAATTATGATTTGGATACATTAAAATTTTGTTAGCTGCCAGCAACTGCTGAGCTAAATGGAAAAAGTCAGTAGTAATATAGATAGCATGTTATGAATCTTATTCAGTGGAATTTTTCATTTGCGAGCTCTTTAAATAAACTACTTGTGACGCTAACACTTCCATATATAATGCCACAATATCTTTATATGCGTTCTTGGCTGTTGTAGTTTGTACCTATAAACATAGCTATTACAAATATAAACTGTATTATGGCATAAATTATTATCATGAATGTATGTATGGAGCATGGAATGCAAAAATGTTATTTGGAAAAACTTTATTGAGTGTTATTCCCAGGTATAGCCAACAAAACATCCCATTGATTTCGTTAGAATTTCAATTTTTACTTTTGAATTTCTGCTTAGGTATGTATAGGTAGCATGATGCACACTTATTTATCGTTCCAATAAGCCTGCATGAAGGACATTATACTCTCTCCCTGAACTACTACGTCGATGACTCAACAAAGCCTGCTTTAATGGCGATTATATGGTATATGGGAGTATAATGTATTATTTGTCAGATGGTGTGATAAAGAATTTGACGTAAAAGACATATACATATATTATAAGGAGTAGCTTAATATGCATGATTGGATAAGAAAAATAACGAAGGGGATGAATGCAAGTTGACGACTAATGAATGATGGATTGGAGGGAAAATTGAAATATGCAATATTATTTGAAAGGGTGCTATTATTGTCATTACACCATAGTAGTACCTATCAAACAGTAATTCACACCATCAAATTATCTATCGTTTTTTGTTGTGTACAATCATAGAGAAACATATTTATTTGAATGAAATTATTCGAAATCTCAGACAATACCCCGAAGATATTATTAAACCTATAAATTACTTTAAACAAACGGTTGTATGAATATTTTTACTCTTCAAAAACTGATTCAGTTAGGTTTTGTTTTTGTTTAAAACGACCAGATTATTGTTTCCTTTCCTGCAGTTAATAAAAAATAAAGGCTGAAAATTAGTAAAGTACCTTAGTAGATTATTATAATAATAGTAATGATTAAAACTTTGACATGCTATATAGACTCTTTACATGCCCAATATTAACATGTTTATTAAATTCCTCTAAAGTTAAGAGCGAATATTTTAAAAAATCGTACGAGGCTGAAATCTTAAGCGTTGATGGATGACAAAGAGTGTAAAAACTTTGTAACGAATATGTATTCATTTTCCATTTGGACATGATGTACATTCATGTCCTACAGCATTCACGTAAAATTCTTTAATTTAAAAGCTAATAGGTAGTCCAGCTAATACGTACTTTTTTGAACAACCATTTCCTATACATACAGTATATATGCATGTTCCCCGTGAAACTGTTATTATTACACATGACATCTTTGATAAAGAAAAATCAATGCAGTACGATGTTGTGAATGAATGAACTCCATTGTTAGTGATTTATTATGCAGTAATAGTATGGACACATTGTGCTCCCTTTTCAATGGTATACATATTAATGTCCGCAATATCCAAAAAGTGTATACCATCATTAGTCACTGCCACGAACAAGATCGTCATTTCATACCTTTTTCTCTTGAATGCTACACGCTTGGCTACAACAGTAATAATATAAAAATGAAGCAGTTTAAAAATATGCACCACTGGCCTGGTGACAGTTGATGGGTGAGGGTGGCGCGGTGGTACAAGAATGAATGACATTCAAGTAAGAGAAGGAGAGTGAAAAAGAGAACGGAAAAGCGTTTTTAGTTCTGCTGTTGATCATTCATCTACTTTTATATTTAAAAAAATAAAGTACAATTCAATGTCTTCAATTAACAAGAATAAACTCTTAAAATACGATAAGGAGGTAGAGTGAGGATGATAATATTCAGTTTTGTAGATGCATCTTTATATTTTTTTTACCCTTTTTATGTTAGTAACCATCTACAAACGCAGTCCCAGTTGCATATTACGTATACTCGACACAGTCAATCAATAAAAGAAATGGTTTTATTAGGAAAAAATTCAATTACACGTTTTCAACTTTCTCTAAAAATCTTCCTAATTGAAAATAAAAGTTTCATTTTTTTTCATCTCATTTATTTCTTCTTTTCTGTTCAATTCTCGTCATAATATTTCTGCTGTGCTTCCTGTTCCCAGTTCCCCCTTCCTCAGAGTCTACTACGTGCATGTTCAAAAGAACAACCCTGACTGTCTTTCTGTTCGCAGTTCGCACAGCAGAGGAGCATTGCTTACGAAAACTGCGATGCGATGGTTCTCTACAAGGTTACGAACCAGAACTGAACTCCAGTTCATGAAGTCTGTTGTCTTAAGTATGACGAAAGGCTGTGGAGTAAAGAAAGAGGGAGAGAAACAGAGAGTCGCACCAAATGAGTACAAATAAGCTAGAAGCACCAACTACTTTTCCTTCTTGTAGTCAATACCACGCAGCACGTACAATTTGGTAGGGATACACACATACGACTACCAATAACATATTTCATTTTCAAAGAGACAGTGACAAAGATTACATCAAAATGATAAAATAAACGTTAAAAATTGTGCGAGCAAGTGGAAACATGTCCCAAGTAAAAAAATCATATTAATTTGCGTAAAAGCTCTAACATGGAAGAACATTCTCTGCTCGATTGATTGTGAATTTGACGTGAAGTTAAAGTATCAACATATCGGCATACCTGGATATGTTTCAAATAGCGTACTAATAATTTAAATCAAATTATGTCGAAAAAAATTCCCTCTCCAATTTTTTCTTGTGTGTAATGAATGGAGAGATATTATATACAAGGCGATAGAGATCATGAGAAAATTAAAATGACAATATACATATTATACAATCTTCAATGAAACTATAATGCATGGTAGTAGTTTTATACTACCACTCTGTCATTACTTCTTCAAGATGGAAACGGCTAATGTGATGATGTAGTGTACGCGTAGGTATTAAATTATATTAAAGTTTTGTCTACCACAAGCCAAGTTTCTATTATGTGGATGCTGATGACGATGATAAGTGTGTGCGTTGTAATTACATTTTAAAAACAGAACATTTATAGGTTGTTGTGGTAGAGAGAGAGGAGAGAAGATTGATATCTTTCCAATTCAGTATTTCACAACCACATTTTCATTTCTTGTTCGTATACTTTATTGTGTTTATTGAATGTATTATTGCATTATTGTGATAATATGACAAGAACTTTTAATTTTGTTTTTCGATAAAGTTATATGTTCTGTGTGGTGACTCTCTTTGGCTGAGCCAGTGTACGGTGTACTTGATGATTATGTAGTAAACAATTCCACTGTCGTGCATGCTGCTGCTACCTTCCCTTCGGTACACGGAAAATGACATGAATGCCACTTGTCTCAATGTGGTGCAGAGCTTCAAGTCTCTCTATCTGTTTACTCGTTTACATTTTTCTGCCAATTTGGACAAAAAGCACATAAAATGACAAAATGAAAAAGATGGCCGTTATTATAACGGTGCTTGTCGAGTTTACATTTGTGAACAGAGAGTGTTATTGTGCAGCATTATGAGTGGAAATTTGTTTTCAAGAGAGAAGACAAGAGGAGGCTTGTCTCGCTGTCTCTTCTTTTAACATTTTTTATATATATTTCATTCATGTTCTTTCATGCATAATTAGCACTGATTAGGTCTAATTAGTTTTTGTTCAAACAATTAATACTCTTGTAATCAGCACATAATTACATATTTTAGGGAGAATGCTCTCCTTGATTGGTTTATGCGTTGAGAAAAAGGAGAGAGAAAATAATATGAGGAGATGCAAACTCAGTGATAAGAAAACTATTAGGTATATGTTTTTGTCTCATGTTCTACAGCGAAACATCATACTTCTCCCAACATTCCTCTCACAACTCAATTCAGTTCCTTCATGCTACACGATTTTTTTGACATTTTGCTTATTCTCAGTTGTCGTCGTGTAAAACTTTTACATTATAGAATTGTGACTGACTGGTGAGTGGTGGTGAAGGTTTGTGTTATACTATATAGGCGTTACATAAATACCAAGGCGCGTAGTAGTGTTGTATTACTTACATGAAAACCAGGCATGCGTTTGGCCCGTACAAA
>JAHZNB010005510.1:0-11317 GCA_027744295.1 Callyntrura guangdongensis
CGATGATATGAAATAAACGCAGCTGCGCTTAATTCAGGTTTTACGGTACAAAACAACGTAATTAATTGTCGATTGTGCTGTGTTTAAAAGTAAGTTCATGTGATACATATATACAACCGCTCAATTTACATGCATCATAAAAACTTTCAGTGCTGTGGAAAGGTACTCAGTAAAGTAGAAAGATGTTTCAGAATTTAAAATACATTGGTTTACTACACAATATGTGCATATATGGAGTCATATAACGATTTGTTTATTAATGATAATAATGATTCATACTTACCTACCTACATTATTTATAAGAATCCCTTATCTCTACTTTTCTTGTATCCTGTTTCGTACATACCTACATTACATTGTCGCCTGTGAGTAGTCATAATTTTCTCTTTCACGTTATGCTGACACTATTGTTTTTTCATTGCCTACGCACTGTGTAGTGTTCACTCGCTGCCTTTCCCGATGAGATATGTGGTGTCCATGTCGTGATGCCATGTGTCTTCAACACGAATGGCTGATGCAAGTTACCACGGGACATGGCTTTCGAAAATAAAGCGTATGCATGATATGATTGATGTTTTGGAATTTTCCTAACACAAAAAGTGAAACATAACAAGAGTTGTCAGTGTTAAAGGAATGTTGGGGAAATGCATCTATAAATAGTTGATAGTAAGTGTAACATCAAAAAATTTCTTCAATTCAATCTTGTGATTTCACTCTTTTTCAAAGACAACATAGAGTCCCGTATATAATTTTGGAAGTGGGACTTGCTAATACGCACACGCCCTTATTGTAACTACACGGTCTTCTTAAACAAACTTAACGACATTAATGTATGTGTAGTGTTACTGCTGGTACAAGTCGTTTTTTGTAATAAAATTTAACAAAGTTACTCCCCTTAATATTTTTGGCTATATAGTAATAACCGAAGAGTGTTGAGCATCTTACGGAAAATTTCCTTATACAACATGTGAATTTCAATTTTGAATTGGATCGGAATCAAACATTTTACACAGCACATGTAAAAACATTTTGTACATGAGTTCTCATCAACATTTACTTAAAAGCTTTTACACCAATCGAAGTCAAGTAAAATACAATACAGTCACAGCGGTGGTAAATGCGAATAGGTATATCATCATGGTATACTTTATGCATGGTACATGTTATAAATGTATTAAAATTCGTGCTAAATATACAAGCAATTTCGTTATAATTCGTTCCGTTTCCTTTTTATTCAAAGTTGATGTACGTAAAAATTTCATGCTTTTTTCATGCCAAAGAAGGATTTGGATCAAACAGGAGTTTTTATAGGCAAAACCGTATAAAGAACAGCATTTGATGCAGCATTTTTTATCAATGAGAAAGCAAACTCAGATCCCAAAAATGTAATTGAAGTATTACGTATAGACATCTGAGAATGTTTGCCAATTTAAACAGCAAAAATACGATTTTAGTACTTTAAATGTTTTCCCCAAGAAAATATTTTAAAATTATTTCATATTTTGAAAACAAAATTAAAATAAGTATGCATAGTGGCTTAATTTTTTTGTGAAATGCTTTTAAAAAATAAAGAAAAAAAGGAAATCTGTTATGATAGAAAAGGAAAAGTATTTTACGAGTGCATATAGTATGCAAATAAGCAAAATTAAAAAGTATCAGCCTCTCTACACAGTAAACCGATACACATTTTCTAACGTTGGGTTAGGTAATGCACATACAATGTAAATTAGCTAGAGCAGCAGTGGGATGCTTCTTGTAATAATGGTGAGTCACGAGAAACGTTTTCACTATTTTCCCATTCTCCACACATCATTGCATTCCGCCTCTACCACCGTCCGTCATAAAAGCAGCTCGACAAACACGCTAATACACCTCAACGGTCAAAAGTGCGTTTTTATCTTTGTCGTTTTTCAAAATCACTTTCATTTCGTTTCATGTATCAAGGTTGTGTACATTGTTCTTGTTCTAATAATAAGACATCATCAACATAAAACTGAATTCATCAACAGAGAAGCATCGTCTGAACTGCTATGATTCTATATAGAAAGCAGCAGTGACAGGGAATATATTTTGGTATGAAACTCAAACACAATCACGATATCATCAACTAGGGTACTAGGTTTTTGGGTTCAGATCCTGTCTTGCTTGTGTCACAGGAGTAATCGAGCATAATGCATGTAGTTTTCTCTCTGAAACGACAACGATTATGATTATCTGTTCATTTTACCATATTTTCTTTCAGTCAGCTAGCGTACTTATACAGAGTATTGACATATGAGAGCATTTAAAGACATGCATACCTGTACCTGAGCATCACATTTACGCATGTTGTGCACACACACAAAGTACACACACCAAATGAGAATAAACTTTTCAAAGTTTCAAGAATAGAATTTAGGTTACGAAGTAGAATCATAACCACGCATTCACTTCCCTTTCATACATACATATTTATAGATTAACTAGAAAAAGGTACCAACACACTAAGTTACCTTCGGTATCATATCTTTGTTCACTTTATATCTCTCTCTCCCTCCGGTCTACTAAAGTAAACTGCCAACTTGTCCTCTTCTCTGCGCGAGCTCTTTGCTAAATACATATATACTCTACAGACAACCGAATACTTGAACTGTAAAAATATCATCGTCATCGTTTTCCTCTCCCTCTTTTTCTCCCTTTTTCATGCAAGCAATATTGTGCTGGCATTAAAATGATTAAACAGAAAAGCTGACGAAGTGAAGAGAGTGGTGATGGTGGTGGTGGTCATGAATGGTGCTGAATACCTGTTGTTGCAGCGCCACAATAGGCGATAGTAGGACAATTTAATAGTGTGGAGTTTAGAATAAGCGTAAGTAAGTCTTTGTCAGCGACAGCATCAATGCGGCGTATTATCAAGACGGACTACCACGGGCAGGGTACTACACAAAGAACTTGAAAGAACACGTACGATGATAATCTTAATACGAGCGAGCGCAAACGACGACGACGTTGATGCTCGTATAGAGAGTGAGAAAGCACAAACAAAACAAATTGCAGAATGCAAAATGCATTTGTGTAAGTGTACCGGAACTTCTTCATTTTCTGTTTTTATTTATGAAGGTAGAGACATGCTCATTAATGATAAAAAGCAAAAAACAAAGTTTCTTGCTGCCTTGTGGTGATATCGACGGAGGAGACAAAGCCACACATTCTTACTGACACGTCATTGGGGAAAAGCTGAGCAGTTGAATGATGTACGATCCATTTAATTTTTTTCATCTATGTCACATATAAACGTAGTTTTAACTTGGATAAAATAAAATGCGTGATATATGAGCTGAGGATGATTGATCATAGACTCTACATGTCTGTCAATGAAATGCAATGCATGATGCATTTTCATTGTTAATTTATTATAAATTGTCAAGCTAGCACTATGGCAGTTGCGTTGCGTTGCAGCTGATTGATCACAACAGATCCGTTTCTTAATTCCCTCTCTAGACTACAAATGGCGTGACACGGCAATAAAAAAGTACCAAATCCATATCACTCTTGAAGCCGTCAAATGATAAGAACGAATTTCCTATCCGTGGATTATTTTTTTAAAAGATTATTTCGCTTCTCGCAGTTTTGAACACTAGTTCGTGTATGCTACGCTTATGTCGTTACGCGTGAATTATTTAATTACTTAAGTGTAAGTAATTTGATGAAGAGGGATGAAAAGTACGTAAACTGAATGATCAAAGTGTTTTGAAAGTTTAATGGTATGATAGCGTAACATGTTATGCTTTGGTCAGTCAGCCACACTCAATATAAGTTTTGTCCGCTTGTTCATACTTTTAAAAGCAGGAAAAAAAATACTCTTCCATCAAACAATGAAAAAAGATGAATATCTATAAACCCAATTGATACACACTAGCAGAAAATACAACATATACTGAAGAAACGTACTTATATTTTTTTTAACTAAACGTTTTTGTTTTAAAAATTATTGAAAGTCAATACAAGATAATGGCGTGAGGGACGGACGTGAGGAACTGTTTGTACTAATAAAATCACATTTTGATCAAATATTACAATTTAGCAAACTAATCATCAATATCGTCCATCCCCGAACACGTGCTCCCGAATGCAGAGTTGCATTTTCAAACTTTCGCATGATTTAACAATAAATACAGACATTCCTACTAAAACTCCATTCCATTGCACTGCTGCTCTTTCATGTAGCACTGCAAGTGTAACAGTTTCTTCAAGATGAATGGGTTGAAAAATATTTATCTATCGGATCTAGAACAGGTAGGTATTAATAGCCACAGGGTGCAAAAATGCCAACAGAAAAGACAAATAAAGCTTAAAATTGCCCAACCATAAACGTTTTACGCAATATGAATTTTTGATAATAGCACAGACAAATTATTTAATTAATGCAACAATATTAATACAATTATAAGACAGAAATACCATATACTTTTTCGAATAATGAGCATCTACCCTCACATTTTAAAAACTTTGAAGGATGACGGATTAGAAAAAGCGTAACAAGCCTCAATTTGTTCAACAAGTCGGCAAAATTTGTTGGATGGTTTTCAAAAGTGATTACTGCGTATGCGTTGTACATATCACCGCTACGATGTTACTGAAATGAATTGAAGATGATTTTAATATTCACTTGCATTTTAAAATGTCATTCTTTTGCTGGTAAGTAGTTCTTGAATGAACCAAACCATGCTTGTTAGGTTTAGGACATTGTTGAATCGTTTCTCATACGCCCATGCAGTTACTACGCTCATTTCATAGCGCACCACCAAGTAATTTGACGTCATCCCATAATAATAAACATGCAAGATACCAAAACTGCACATCTCCATCTTCCCTTCCCTTTACAATCAACTTCAACCCTTACATTGCACTGTGTGCACTTGTGCAGAGTCTGTAGTCTTTGAGAAAGAAGAACATTATTATACGATGCAAGCCTGTGTTGAATTACCACGCGCACAATAATACGTATGAACATACACATGTAATTGTTGCACATCGTACACGAACTGCATGCAAGTGTAACAGTGCGAACCTCTATACGGCGATGCATATAATCATAGCTTTCACAGCGTTCGTTGTTGTAAACAACAATGGTGATGATGAGTAGATATTTAGCATGACTCGGTGCTCGGTGGTGGTGAAGTTTATTGTATCATATATGCACAATACATTTTAAAAAGAAATTCGAAAAGAAACTGCAGACGAGATGACCGTATACTATTTTATTGACTGCAAATGTAGTTAATGCACATTCAAATCCTAAGAAATCGTCAGTTGGGTAGTGGCATCAGTCCAAAGCACAACAAGATCAACATCAACAGTAAACAACAATATTATTACTTCAACAGTTGAGTCGCTCAGGATTTTCTGCAAAACTACCTCACTTGAGAATCTTATATTAAGGGCTACGCTGGGGTCACTTGAAATCAACGAGTCTGCAAATTCTCCTACATTTGCGTTTTTTGCGTATATCGGTAACAGTGAAACTTAGATTTTTGGCGTGGTGGCTAGAATTTGTTTTTAAACAAATAAAGATAAGCAACTTTCCAATAAGGCTACATCAGTTAGTTGTGTAACCTTTTAAAAGTGATCCGATCTAAGGCAAAGGATTAACTAGGCTCGTGTTTGGTCAATAATAACAGGTAAGAAAGAGCTATTTATAAAGTACAACTGTCAATAGATATAGTTATGGCTATCATATTTAAAAAAAAGAGAAAAACTCACGATCAGTCAAGTGGTACGCATAAATGCATACAAGACAATAATAACTGCCTTCTCATACACGCGCAAGGAATTTTATTAGCTATACGCTAACGAGTAACAACTAATTACATGCATCATTTGCAGACATTCATAAAAAATACGTGCCATGCTTCCCTTCACTTGGTCCATCCGTCGAGTTCTTGCATCCGGAAAATCAGAAAGCACTTTTTTACTTTATGAATGATTTCCTTCATTTTTCCTTCATCAATCGCGCTTACAACCACGCCATGTCATTATTACCGAAAATGTGTGATGTTTGTATGAACATTCCAAAAACTCCAAGGAATTTTATTAGCTATACGCTAACGAGTAACAACTAATTACATGCATCATTTGCAGACATTCATAAAAAATACGTGCCATGCTTCCCTTCACTTGGTCTATCCGTCGAGTTCTTGCATCCGGAAAATCAGAAAGCACTTTTTTACTTTATGAATGATTTCCTTCATTTTTCCTTCATCAATCGCACTTACAACCATGCCATGTCATTATTACCGAAAATGTGTGATGTTTGTATGAACATTCCAAAAACTCCATTCACTTCTAAATGACTCAAATGAGCTTTGGGATTCTCTATATTCCTTTAAACCTCACACACAGTTCATACAAACTGTCATTTCCTTGTTCTTTTTGATACAAAGTGAATGGGTAGAATACTTACTAGGGTTGCGGTTGGGAGCACGAAGAGCAAACAATGAGCTGAATAAATATTTTAGTCAAGAAATAAACAAAACACCACCAGACCGAAAGTGGAGTTTCATTTGTATCGTGAAGAAGTGTGGGGGTAACAAAATCTCCAGCTTGTTCACACACGTGTCGAATTTTTTCTGTATGTACATGCTTTACACAGACATACGTAAATTCTCATTCATGACACCTCCTGTTAAAACGGCATTACTCATTCATTATTATTTATTAGTTTAATTTAAAGAGCTCACCATCACAGTTAACTATCAAAAATGCTTATGTAGCAGCTAAAAATGGTAAAACAAGGCAAACCAAAACCAACTTTGAAACATTTGAGAGAAACGAAACTATTTGTTGACACAAGAAAAAGTGTTGCATTTGCTTATCTGGAGCACCCAGAGATAAACGAACTATTAGTATTGTTATTATAACTACTTAAATACTTTCGGCTGCTTACAATCAACACTCGAAAGCGTAAGGGTGACTGCTTGTTGGATTAGGAGAAACCGGATTCTGCTTTTTTGGAGTGTAAACAGACTGTGTGTGAATGAGAGGGCAGGAAAACGGCAACATATATACGAGAATCAACACATTTGTTATGTTACAATCTCAATAAAACTCAATCAACAAAAGTGAGCATTCACAATTTACGAGGAAGCTAAATAAATGAGGACGTTATCTCTTTTTAAACGCAGACAAGAGCCGTTTATATGCAATCACTGAGTTCTAATAATATTTACGCTACTCATCCTGAGCGGTGGAAGTATGGGGCTGATTATTATTATGAGGCGATGGGAGTAACGTTGAAAGGTGCTTTTCCATACTAAAGCTTGTAAATAATTATCTTTGTTGACAAGTATGCATTTCGTGCCTGTTCAGTGTAATTGGCGAATATTAGTAGATAGTGTTTTCAAAGGAGGGAATTTATTGTTTTATTATTATTACTCCACAAATGGACGATGTCAGTCAGTAATTTACATTTTCTTCCTGTAGACTCCATCACTCAGCATTATATTTAGCTGAAGTCGTTCACACGTGCAGCAGGTTATGCATAATATGCCACCTTGTCTGACTGTTGGTTGCTGACGTTAGACTCATGGCGTGCTAAAAAAAAATCTTTTAAACTTAAACCGCATCCGCTTAGAGAATCGTTACATGCATGGATGGAAGCATTTGGTTTTGCCAAACTGAGTGAAAAATTGCAGGTTGTTAATAATACTTACAAAGGTGACAGATTGCTTACATTATTACAATGTTGTCTGACACTGTTGCTCTCCAGCGTCTTTCTGGAACAAAGAGACCGCCACGATGAGCAGTGGATTTGCCAACGTGATAGGTGATAATGAGCATGAAGCATGATAAAATACAGACGCAACTGCCTCTTCGGGAAAAGATCAAAAAAGATTTTTTTAAACGCTTAAAAATTACTTGTCGGCTATTTAAACTTTTGGGAGGACAACTTTTAGGAAAATGCTATATTTGAGTTAAAAAATATCTAATAACTATCATGGTACTAACGCTAACAGACAAGGGCTCGAATTTTGTTTGTGTTGTATGGTGTCTATCGAAAAATCATAAAAATCTACAAAGTTGTTTCAATGTTGAATGTATGCTAAGCATTTACATACCTATACTTGTAGTTTTCCTTGTATTCAACGTCCATTTTTTAAACAACACGTTGATTGTTGACTGTGTTTAAAAACTGTGTTAAAACCGAGTAGTACTAGGCCTGTAGGCCAACAAGTTTCCTCAACCGGTATTAATACGGCCGATTTGTGATTGCTTCACAAGTAAAGGTTTGCGATTCTTTAAGGCAAGCGAATTTACGACGATCATTTTGACACCTACACGCTAGTAAACTTCGTCTTTGTTTTATGGTCAATCACTTTTTAGGTAAGAGCAAGAATACTAAAGGATGTGCAAATATTGAGTTTTGTAGTACATGGCTCGTTCTTTATGTCTATTGTAAAAGTAAAGTAACATGCATAGTGAAAAAATGTCAACGGAGAAGCAACAAGATAAAAAATTATGCAGCTAATGCAACCCTGCTGATGCCTGGGCGTTGAGTAAGGACTGAATACCGGCTGTGTGTGTTACCTTAATTCTTTTAAAAGAAATGCCGGTGTTCGGAAAATCCTTTTATAAATAATTTGATATTATATTGACTGATGTTGAAAATTTACGCTTTGGCTTTTGAGGGCACCAATAACTTTTATTGTACGAGAGTACAAAAAAATTAAGCATATTATACGAAGTATCTTTAAATGTGATACTATACGACGTAACTTGATGTGCGGAAAGTTTATTATTATTTGGCCCTTGTTAGGCATGAAATTGTTTAAAATGTCCCTTCTTAAAATTGGAGAAGGAAGTGTAATTTTGAGAGGTTTCACTTTTACGTGACTTGTTAATCATCCGAGTTCACTCTATTTTTCACCGTGCTGTAGTAATGCGCGTAATTATATGCAAATTGGTTGCTGGCATAAGTTAGTAGGATGGTTTATTGTCGACTTACACAAGTTGTACACATTGTTCTTATAAAAACATGGAATATAAACACTATATCCCATATAACCGTACCCAAATACAGAAACCACACGCAGTATAAGCGGAACAACAATGATTCATTGTTACTTTCATGCCAGGTGGGACCTTTAATCCGCATGCGTGCCCTTTGACAATGACGGTTAAGCAAAATTTCTTACCATTTAAAAAAATGTTCATTCTTGCCATTTTACTGCCTATATGGTCGACGCGCTTGAGATTGCAGTAATTTTTAAAAGGGATTCTTAGAAAACATATAATCGTTTTGTTGTTGTGTATCTGTCCCTCTGTGGTTCCTAAATTCACTTTCGAAAGTTGCAAAACAATACTAACAGTGTTGCTGCCTGCTGAAACTCTTAAACCGTCTGCTGTTTCAAAAGCAACTTCGTGTCCGATGCAATAAGTATACATATATAAAGAAGTGAATGTGAAAACAAAAACAACGCAACTTTTGCTAATTCCTAAAATTTATTATTAGTTCATTTTTTACCGGCCCGTGTTATTCAAGCTTCCTTCTTCCTGTGCATAGCGGATGTTCAACGGACAGAATGATCAATGACCGTTCACACTGCACCTATGTGCATAATAATATGTCGTTGACATGCCATAAGTAATAAAATTCACATAAAATCAATGCCCTCCTACTCTCAATCATGGACACACTTTTTAAATCGTATACCGCATTGACAATAATACCCAACTATTACAGCAATGAATCGATGATACAAGTAAATTGCAAATCAACCAGTTTTGCATTCATTTTCAAGTATTTGAAATTTCAAACTTGATATGTATTTTGATTCCTTATGTCAAACCCACTTAATGACATAGCCAGTTCAAAGTTGAAAATGCATCAATCAACTGACGACACTCGGGCGGTACATACTAGTTTGAATGACGGCCAATGAAAATTGCAGCAAATGCACGCAGCTGCAAAGTGCAACCAATACCAAGAAGAATGAAACTGCTGGTTCCTACCCTTGCGTCACATCTTTCACAACAGAAATGGCGAATCTTATAAGAAAAATTGAAAAACTAGTAAGTTTTTATCAACAGGACTTGTTTTCATTGTGTTACATTAATCAGATTACCAGTTCTGCCAACTTTGCACTAAACAAATCAAACTTGTCGTAATATCTTCTGTACCAAGATAAAAAAAATATTTATTTACTCTCTCAATATTATGTATGTCATTCAAAGTTGATTTGAAAAAAAATCTTTTCGTCCACTACGTACTTTTAATGTGATTTCCCATTGCATCTTGATAAAGAAACCGTACGTAACACTACAATTGACAATATGTAGGTATTATCTATGTCTTTAGCCTGCATAATATATGATATTTCGTCACAACCAACAACATATATCTGTAATGTGCGCTATTTCCTTCCTGCCACCAACCATTAAAAAAATAACGAGTAACTGAAAATCAATCATGATGGCTGTTGGTTGATGAGAAAGAGAAAATGTTTTAAAAAACAATCATGAGGAGGTGGCTATTGACTTTTCAAAAACAGTGGTTACGCACTAGAAGTACAGGTATGTGAAATTTCGTGCTTGTAGACTGCTCTCAGGGATTTTTGTTGAAGTGTTTTCTACTCTGTGACAAACGTTCAGTATTTTTGTACAATAAATGTATTCAAGTGACTCGAATTTGCTTCTTATATTCCAGTGAGTCAGAGTCATGTCATATCTCATGCACCTAAGTCTAAGTACGCAGTTATAAGTTATAGTTATTACTGTTGTGTGTGATTTCAAATACTTTATTAAGCTTGATAAAGTTTATTCACATTAGTATATACTTATACCGTATAATAGATTTGCAGAAATATTGAAAGACAATAAAAAAAGCTTGAGATAAACACAGTACAGTATTGATATTTTAGGTATAGTAGCGCTAACAATTAATGATATGCAGTCGTAATTACACTTCTGCTAAAGAAAATATGATTCCGTGTATAAAAATACCAATCGAGTATTGACATAAAAAATAATCGTGACAATTATTTATGTAATGTGAATTTGATCGACAATTTATTACTACACAGCGCTTATTTTTTCTTTCAAAAGTATTATTATTAATTATCGCATACAATCAGTTTCTAATTGGGCGACTATACTAACGCAGTAAACTTCATTCTGTAAGATATGTTTTATTGTATAACATGCACCTCTCATCTTTAAAAAAAAACACGGTAACGTCAGGTGTCAGGTAGGTGCAAGTACTCGGTAACTTGTAGTTTGTAAAAATTTGATTTGCTGTACTCATGATCAACACGGGCGTCACATCATCGTATGAGTTCGC
>JAHZNB010005511.1:0-18931 GCA_027744295.1 Callyntrura guangdongensis
AGGGGTGGGGGGACTTGCCATATAGTTACTCATACATTCAAATAAAAAAAACAAGTGTGAGCGAGAGCAAAAATAATGCAGAGCATATTTTTTATTGAGCTTGCTCCTTTTGCTATGATTGGTCGAGTAATGTAACGGCGGCGGTGGTGGGTCTGACGAAGAAGAAAATACACTAGCTGGGAGAGAACGGATCAGATCATGAAAAATTACAAGGGAGGATAAATAACTGTGGTAATACATAGTAATAAGCAGAGCAAGAGATAAATGGGAATCATGCCGTTACCAGATTCCTACGGATTGTAGCTATAAAAACGGATCTGTTTTTCTGATTTTCATTTTCTTGGTGATAAGAACGCACAAGTATTGCTCATTTTTCTCCTGGCGAGCTCCAGTGATCAGAGGGGAAATGTCTTTATTGGGATTTTTTATGTGGTCAAAAATCTGTCCATGAAGGTAATCCTATTTAGGTCGTAACTCATTGTCCACATAGATCATCATGCAACAACATCCGATAAAAACATAAATGTTTCTTTTGTACTCCACTGCTAACTACTTTTTTGTACTCACATAGAGTATGCCTATGCATGACGTGCACATTAAACCCAGCGAAAGACCGTGCTCAATGTGTCTGATAATGAGAGGATAGAGATTTCATATCTCACCAAAGTGCATTTTAGATTTCCGGTGGGCAAAGAAGAAGAAGAAAAAGATTGTTAGTCATTATGTTTGTTCCTTGAAAATTAGAAAAACATCCCAAAAGAAGGAAAAAAAACATGACAGGGGGGAGGGGTGTGAATAATGACTAAGGTGACCTTCACAAGGAGTAAGGTGGAGTAGTGTGGGGTTGGGTGCCCTAATGAGAAAAGAATCCCGTCGTTGTTGACGGTACTTGTAAATTTTTCGATAGAAACCCTTTTCACAGAGGCGCGTGTTCTGGAGGAATATTATCTTAACGAAGATCAAATGGAGAGATATCACTGGACTGGATACAAAAATTAAATTTAAATAAACAGCTGTAATGTTGTTGGCACGCAATATTGCGTACTCCCTGTAAACAAACAACTTTGCAGGCTTCCTTATTTTTTTGCATAACCAAACTTGCCTGGTATTAAATTACGTTGAGAGAATTGTCACACATGGCAAGTCATACCGATTTCACAATCATAATGTTTGGACATTGTCTTAATTAAAAAGTTGCGTGTTTCCTGGAAAAACTGGAGAGGTACTTTAAATAAAGTTTAAAGATCAATGGTCCGTCTGACCAGTACAAACGCAAATTTATACGCACCGACGGCGTATTACGCCCGCAGATACAGTTTCAGGAAATGCATTTCAACGCGAGAACAAGTTGAACCCGAGATCAAGAGAGGAATTATGACGTTGATGAGGAAACCTGCTGCTGCTGCTCTTGGGAAAATACTACTTCTACTACGTCCACTACTACGACTACTACAACTACTTGCAAGCAACTCATTCACTCTCTCTCTCTCTCCCTCTCCGCCACTGAATGAAGACGAACAAGAAGAAAGTTGGAAAAGTATGATAATAATCTTCATCTCTCTCTCCCCACCTCTCTCTCTCTCTCTGTTTCATCTTACTTAATATACATAAAATGTTTCTTCCACTTTTCTTACTCCGTTTTTCCTCATCGTCATCATCGTGCTCATCTAAATAATTCCAGGCAACTTACTCGACTCTCACCCTGGGTCTCTTACCTCTCTACCTACATTCCCACACACAGACAGAGAGGGGGGGAATGGGAGAGATACATGAACACTGCCACGACCACCATCTTCATCATCATGAGCCAAGTGCATTTGCTGGTGGCAAAGGCGAAAAACTTTTTCTCCTTCCTTCTCGCTGTTGCTCTCTTTCCCGGTCGGCAAGAAAATGTTTCTTCAACTTTTCCACGTTGAAATTTTTAAGGAAAATATGGACATTGGAGTAAGGCGTCGTGTAGCGTACATTTTACAACGGAAAATGTAAAGAGTAATAATAATAAAGGCTAGGTAGTGGCGAGATATTATGGTAGCAAGAGCAGCGGTGAGGAGAGAGAGAGAAAGATGCATCTGCTATCAGGGATGCAGGAAAGATGCACGGTGCTCTTCTGCATGCATTTTAGTGATGTTGCCTATTACCGGTTTACAAGATAGCTCGAGAGAAATGAATGAGGAAGAAGAAGGAGTCGTGTAGCCGTTGTAGAACTAAACGAGCGTGTCAACTATGTACCGCGTTGCATGTTATACCACACTCGCCTGTCATTCTATTTTTGCCAACAACTTGAAAGCAGCAGAACAGAAGCACACACACAGAGTACGAAAGAGAACACCACCGAATGGAATAAGTATACAATAGTGCAGCAGACACGTAAACACGCATAATATTATGTTCTCGTGAGTGTCTCAATCAGAGATGGACGGTCTCACTCATTACCGAGGAAACCCCTCTCACGGCGCTGACACGTGACACACTGCGCTGGCGCTCCATTCTACTTGAGAAAGGGAAAAGAAATCCGAATAAAAGCTGGTGGGTGACTACACAGGAATTTACGACTCAGCCTCATTGCGCTTCCCTTGTAATTCTTAATATAATGTCATTAGTATAATGTCATTAGTATAATGTCATTAGTATAATGTAATGGCTCTCTCCGTCAGACTTCAGACATTAGAATTGGCACTTAAATAGGAATTAGAGGCAGAGAGAGAGAGAGAGAGAGAGAGAATGAAAAAATCGTCCGGAAGGAGTGAGGAATGGCGCTAGTTACCCATCTCTACTTCCAATGGCAAAGAAAATCTAGTTCATTTTCCACTGCTGCTCCTGTTCTGCTTCCTTCCTTTTTCTTGGGTAATATTTATTAATTGTACATGCACTGCTTGCATAATAGAGTGGCAGTAGAAGAAGCTCCTCTCTCTCTTTCTTCTCTGGCTATGTGCTCTCGTTTCAAAAGACAAGTTGAGAGAAGGCGAACAAGAAGAAAGAGAAAAGAAGACGCTGCTGCTCAAGCCTAGAAACAAAATGATAAAGCGATGATGATGATAATGATGATGATGATGAAGAAGAAGAAGAGGAGCAGACAGCAACTTTTCAGTGTTCATTTCTCTCTTTCTAATTTCAAGGCAGAGGGAGATTCATGTGTAGCGCGTGTGTGTGTGGTAAAAACACTACATCTTCTCAAAGTCCATGAACTTGAAAATTTTGTTGAAACTAGTGTAGTGTGTGCATCGAGAGTGAGAGGAGAGAGTTTTGGTGTAATAATAAGTTGTGAGAGAAGATCTCATTCAAGAAAACGCTTGTTGCTCAGCTCCCACCACCACCCAAAGTAGTAGTAGTAGCTGAAGGCTTGCTGAGACAATATTCCTCCCTGCTCGTTTGCATCTCTCTCTCTCTTTCTCTCTCTCTTTTGATAATAATAATTATTATACGGATATAGTAGGAGAAACCGTGTGGTATTGGTGTGGTAGTAGTGTCAGAATAAACAGCAGCCAGCGCAAAAAATATTCCGCTTGCACACACTCCTCTCACTCCACTCCACTTGTCATCTGCTTTTAGTGAGGTCTACATTAAAGCTGCAGTAGTGGCACTCATCTGCACTACTTTCCTCATTTCATAACACGTAATAAATTTTATCGCATCTTTTCCTACGTTTTCTTTTCATTTGCGACTATTTCTCTGGCTGTTCCCATTTACAGTTTTCATTCATAAGATTGTGTGCCATAAACGTGGCGACGGAGAGAGAGAGAGAGCGCACGAGCTGCACGAGAACAATTGCACACAATAGGTACTTGTAATGTAAATAGTAGTATGTAGTAAATAGAGATGTGAAGGAGGACCACTGTGAATGGACAGTCTGCAATAATAAAAATGGGAAAAGAGATGAATGCAGGGGGAATCAAAGTTATGTATTCTTGGAGAGAGAGAGAGGGGAGCGCTGGGATAGAGGATGGTCATCCTCGTGAATAGTAATACTATGAGCACGAGGCAAGTTTCATAATGCACGGCACGACGACAACAACAACAACAACTCGAGTGACCACCAACAACAGGCGGTCCACTACCAAAAATGTGTGGGAGTAATAGGTGGTGGAGAGAGATAGTGGCTGGCGTGTGAGTTTTACTCGAGCGAACCAAGAGAAAAAGGCAGGGAACAGGGCGTGTTATGTGAAAACGGCCAATTGTGATGATGATGATCAACGACAAGGAGGAATGACCACCAAACAAGACGAGACCACAGCAGAGTGGCAGAGCGAGAGAATTTCGTGTACTGAGCTACTCTCCTGCCGCTGCTGCTGCGTGGTGGTCACGATGAAACAAACTCCTTGTGGCAAAAGAGGTAATAAAATGTGTAGATAGGTAGTGGGCATGTGTGTATTATTCATTCGCCAGTCTGGTGAGTGGGGCTGCATAGAATAATGATAATGGACCGTGGGCAAGCGACCGAGTGGCGAGTATTACAACTAGGCAGGCAGATTATTATTGCCAAAACCAGCCGGCTACATGTAGAGAAATTCATGATAGAAACGACCGAGAGAGAGAGAGAGAGTAGTGCAGAGAGAGGGGAATAGAAAGCAAAGCTAGGAAAATGGGAAGTGGTTCCATGAAAATCAGTAGCGATGAATCGACCGAACGGCCGACCGAGACGATATGCAGAGAAATCTATAAAATTGTATTGGTGATGACGACCGAGGACGAGATACTAGAGCATACATATGCATCATAACAAGCGTTGTTCAATATAAAAGAAAAAGAATCCATTTTATTGACCAGCCAGTCGCCAAGCGAACCCACACACAAGCAGAGTAGAACAGTGATAACGTACAATACGCCGCAGCTTCTCGTTGATCACTACCACACGGCGGCGGTAGCCTATTATTGATAGAAAGCAAGTTTGTTGCTGTTCAAGCTAAAAAAAATAACAGAAGAACATTGACAGCATTGGTGAATGAAAGTGTTTTGCATTTCCTCGGAGCACAACCTTGTTCCATCTAGACGCCTGGTACGGAACCCGCTTTCCCTGGGTAGGGAGAGAGAAACAGCCCGACAGCTGCCTGCCAAAAAACACGGGTGAACTCGGTAAAAGTCGGGAAAAGTCTCTTTGTTGCACTCTAGACATGAGGACGCGTTCTGGCTAAGAATTTTACCAAAGAAAAATACTTATGTGAAATACCGGAAGTTGTGAAGACTGTGGGTACATTCATCACATAAACCTTTTTGACAACATTATTTAAAGTGGATACAGTGGATACCTGCATTTTGCCAAAAAATAAACGACGGTCCCAATTCTTTTTTTCTAACGCGCAAAAAATCTTGGGTATCCAAAAGAAGTATCCCCACCTCGACAGCATCGATATAATCACCACTACACATTTAATGACAGGGCAGAAGAAGAAGAAAAAAACCATAGTAAAATTTTTTAAAATAATAATCGCCTAGTCGTGGTGTAGTTTGGCTTCTTTTTTGAGAGAGAAGACCCCCCGGAACGTGGCGCTTCACTTACTCCCACCATTATCCTCGCGTCGTCGGTCCCGTTCAGGAACCGAACACGTCGTCAGGCCATTCGTATTCCTTGTTATTTTCTGTCTGTCAGAAAACTTGTATTTCTCTCCCTCTTCTTCATTCATCGCGCTCTCGCGACCATCATCATTTTCTTCTCCCACAACACCTCGGCGGAATGTGCAGTCCTTTCTCGCCAAAAAAAACATAAAAAGTCCAATCACGACACCAGCAACAAAAAAGGGCACCTTCGAAACAATTTGTCCCTTTCTTCCTCTCTCTCTCTCACTCTCACACACACTCTCTTCATTTCTTTTCTTTTCGCGTGCACCACCATTGTTACTGCTACTGTTACTACTCTGCTCTTTTTTCGGGCTTGCTATTGTGTTGGCTAATTACAATAATTACTTGAAACTTGAAGAGTTCTTTCTTTTTTTGTCATGGTGACAAGCCTGCAGAGCGGCGAGAGGGTGCTGACGGGAAAAATGACGAGTAGTGAAACAGTGGTGGTGATGGTGACGGTGAAACAGGGAAAAAAATGGTAAAACCTTTCCTCTTGAAAGAATAAAAAAAAACAAGTTGGTAGTATGATTGTCCCTCCTGCCTGTTTTGCCCTGTTTGATGTGCTCAGTTGAGTGCGAGGAGACAGGATGAGAGTGAACAAAACGCGCTGTGGCTTTTGTGCACTCATTATTGCCATTTTTCTCTTGCTATCATTGTCAGCGGTAGAAAAGGCAATGGTGGTGGTGGTGGCGTTGGTGGAGAGGATTTTGCAAAGGAACAGTAGCACACAGCAAGGGTATTGGTGGGAGAAGGGGATAAAAATTGTCGTGTTATTTTTTCGCATTTTGAAATAAACGCGTACGCGTACATGACAAAAACTTGGGACGGATTGCGTGAGAGAGAGAGAGAGAATGAATGCAAGGTGGAGGCTCATTGGCTCGTCATCCCTGGGGATGATGATGACAATTGACAATGATCATCGTCATCATCATCATCGGTATTATATATTTTCTTTATAAAATGGCAATGATGATGTCGTTACTTTTTTGTGTACGGCATAGAGGGAGAGGATGAGGACGATGACAACGACAAGTGGAGAAGGATCAAGTGCTCAGGTGTAACAATTTTCTCTTTTTTACAAGAAAAGAACAGATGAACTGGTAATGACGACGTTGGTTCTAACGATGCATAATTTTTGCGCCTCACCTTCTGACAAAAAGCTGTCATAAAAGTGGGCATGATGGTGAGGATGATGATAACTTTTTAAAAAATGGTTGGTTGGTAGGTATAATTTGTTAGACAGGTGTAACATGCGCCTGCATGCGACTGCTTACAATATTGATACGGGATAGCAACAATAATTGTAGTGATAGCTGCAGTAGTCAGCTCGTCTTTTTCGTTGAAGCTCAGTGATTCCGTACAACTCAGAGAGAAACGCTACTGTCAGCAGTAAAGGATCATAATCATCATCGTCAAGTTGAATTGTCACAGGTAACAGGTAACAGCAAAAAAAACACGACAGGAACGGTTAATAATAATGTGATAATTAACTGGGTGCACACACAGGGTTGATGGTAAGAAAATTTGTCTACGTATTTCACTATTTATTATTATTGTTGTTATTGTTATTATTAGGTAGACTACTGTTACTGCTCTTGCTGAATTAACAAACAGCAACAATGAATCGGCTTTCATACTTAAGAAATATACATACACAAGAGGGTGGAGGGAGTATGGAAGTGGAACAAGATATTCTACAGGCAATTTGTATAAACTCAGGGTAAAAAAAAGTAAAAAAAAATACGCACACATAGGGTAGGTGGATAGAAAACCGGGCAAAAATTGTGAATCTGAAGGGAAGAAAATTAAGTGAATATACAAATCAACAAATGAGAGTTTAACCTTGCATCAAGTTTAGTAGGATGGAAAACCGAATTATTTGGAAAAGTGGGCTTGGGGTGGAATGGAGTGTTCCTTGCTGGAGGAACCCTTATTCTGAAGTCACGTTGACAATTAAGAGGTGAAACATAATTAGCGAAGAGTTTCTACGAAAGTAGGTGAGGCCCAATACCAAATCTACCCGGCAGCCGGCTAGACAGACTTTAAGCGCGTGTTTGTCTGGCCAGAGAGAAAGAGAGCATCTCTGTCTCTCTCTTTTGTGCGGGCTACTTAAATGTGTAAACAGAACATAAAATGACAACTAAATTTAAGTAAATACTTTTTTCTCTCTCAATTGTTCAAAAACATTTTTACTGTCTTGCTCAAGCTGACAGCCATTGAATTAAATGTGAAACAGGCCGTGATACTACTAAAACTACAACAACTACTACTATTATTGTTATCGTCATCATTGTTATCATTTTTATGTCGTTTCGCTCTTTCATTACCCTCAGAGAGTGATTCTCTCGTCGTCATCATCCCAACAACAACAAGTCTCCCTCAACAAAAATTAACCTGCACTTGTGAAATCTCCCATACATCTACCCTACCGCCACCACCATCACCCTTTGCCATCCTCCTCATCATCAGCATCGTCCCTATTCGCAACAATGCCAACAGTGCATCCCACAACACGACTTGTGTGTCTGCCCAGAAAGAAAAGAATGGAAAAAATGGAAAATAACAAGCAACGAGAGGAGCTTCATAAAGTCGACGATGACGAAGACGCTCGAAGAGGAAGGAAACAATTTTTTGTTGAAAAGACGTCGAGCAAGATCAAAGATGGGAAAGTCCTTTTTTGTCCACCCCACCATGCATGATCGTCGTACAAGCATTTTTGCCCCCTACAAAACTACCACCACAACACATAATAATCGCCGTCACCAGTTTACACACAAAAAAACTGCCGTTTTTTACAACGTCGTTGTTGTCGTCGTTGTCATCATCATGTATATCTCATCTCGGGTACACCGACAACATATTAGAGTACTTTGCCCGATAAAATAAATCTTGAATTTTTAATGTATACCACGATGGTGGCAGAACATGCCTCACTTGATCACTATTTGTTTTCTAATGAACATCATCTCTCTTTCTCTCACTCACACACAATCAGGCAGAGAAAAAAAGAATGTGAAACGCCGTATATTTTATTCTTTTTTCTACACAAAAAAAATATCCGTACCGAGTGAGAGAGTAAGCAGACCTTGCAGCAGGAAAGCAAAAGGCTATTGTACTGCCAGCAGAAGAAGAGTGAAGCTTCAATTGGAATACGAATGATGATTATTGTGCTACCACAACAGTAGCAACTTACAAGTCTCTCTCTCTCTCTCTTGCTCAACTTGTTCGCATTTAATCAATGAGAGAGAGAGAGAGAAGAGTATAAAAATATTGTAAAAGGAAGAGGAGACGAGCCAGAGCGAGGGAGAGATTTTTACAATGAGGATGATGATCATAGAAATGAATGGATGATCAAAGAAACCAGATTCTAGCTTACTCACTTCCTCTCTTTCCTCTCTTCTTTTTTTCCTTTTTGGCTTTTCTTCTCTTTTTTGCCTGTGCGCTTCTCTTCCTCTGTGCTCTTTGTTCCTTGACTTGATCATAATCATCATCGCTATCCCCGTCCTCCGCATCCCCGACGGACGGATTTAATCATGACGATCATCTTTGCCTGTCCACCAAAAAATCCACGTTTTTTCCCCAAAAAACCCTTAACGGTATAGTATACGGAGATATCAGTAACGACAATGTTGGCGGCAGTGGTGATGATGATGGCACAAATGCCACAAAACCTGCCCACTATATAAAGAGGGATACGCGGTAGTTGTCTTTGTAGTGAAAAAAAGGTTGTACAAAGTGAAAGTGCAAAAGCCCATTGAAATATGTAGGTACACACACACATCCTCTGTCAATGATGCTTCTGTTGTACCAGATACACAGACCGTACTATATATATGGCAGCCTGATTGTTGCAAGATTGTAATCATAATTGTTACTATTGTTACTATTATTATTATGCAAATGAGAAGAGTAATAAGGGGAAATATTTTTGTGTGGAGAGGGAGAGAAGAAGCATGTCAACTTTCAAATCTATTCCCAATATATTGTTGCTTTTTTAGTATGAACATTTATTGCAACACATTATCCTGGACATGCTGATGAATATTAACAAGGGCCTCCTCTCTCTCTCTCTCACACACACACACACAAACAGCCTCCATCCAAATCACCATCATCGTCGTTATCGTCGTTTTTGTACCTATTCTGTAGCAGTAGTGACTAGTGACGAATTTCCGTTGGTTCGCTCGTTATGGTCGCTCGCTTTAACATTTTATCCCAGCTTCCTTCCTTCCTCCTTCCTTGCTACAAAAATTCTTTGCTACTTTTGCTGCCACAACTCTGAGGGAATAAAACCAGAATTTTTTTAATCGCCGTGTGATGATGATGATGTGGATAGTTGTATTATATGCAAATGTGTTCAAGTCTGGGTCTCTCTGTGTGTGTGTGTGGAAAAAAATTCTACACTGTTTTTATGGACAATAGATCTATCCTCATCCTCTTTAGTCGTTGTTGTTGTACACATATTTTTTTCGAGAGAGTTTGTTTGACGGCGGCGAGTTTGATATTAGAACCGTGTAGTAAAATAGATACTATGACAGCCACTCCACTACTGCTGCCTGTTTTGGAATATATTACATACCTGTTGTTATTCAATCCTCATTTTCAATTCACTTTCTATTTTTCCTCTTTTTTCTAAATGGATGGACCAAACATTGAAGGCAGCAGTGATGCTGCTGCTGGTGACTGTGATGGTGGAGGGATACACATGTCCGCGAATTAATGTATTCGTTCACATCGTCCTCGTCGTCGTCGTCGTCGTGATCATCATTATTATTACTTCCAGTAAAAACGAAGAGTGTGGGTATTATTGCGCTACCACGCCACCACCATCATCACAATCCCCAAGGCAGAGAGTACAGTGCGCAGAGTAGTGGCGAGACTGAGAGAGAGAGAGAGAGAGAGAGAAAAGAAAACATCTGCTTGTTTTTACCATCATAATGTCATCAACTTCACCATCATTACGACTTTGCTGGCCTGGTCTGGCTATTTACACAAGTGGTCGGTTGGTCTGGTCTGGGTTGAGGTTGCTGCTGCCAGTGAGAATCTGATTATTCCTAATCAAGTGGCTACGATAATGTGTTGCCGTTGTTATTATTAGGCAGGCACAACACACCACACACCTTTGTAAAAGTGAGAGTGTGCATCTCTCTTTATGGTGGTTTTTTTGTGTACGCGCAAGTCTCTATAAAAAAATGAAAGTGGACAGGAGAGACCAGCACAACAGAAATTCTACACTAATGATGATGGTGTTATACATTTTATAAGAGAGAGAGAGAGAAAGAAAAACCTTGTAATAAATTTTTATCTATTGCTCGACAAAAGAAATGACGAGGATGAGGACGCCGATTATGGTGATGAAAAATCTACGATGCACACAATACAAAAAAAAACACGTTTTTTTTGTGTATATTTGTTTGCATGACCTGTAACTTGTTTTTTTTGTATGTGGACAGGTGTATTACCATTTTTTAGCCCGCATCTTTATTCCAGTGCATGCACACTCACAGATAGACGCAGAAAATGGGCTTGTATTCGTCATTGAGAAAATTAGAAAAAGTGGAGGGAGATTATTTTAGGACGCGAGATAGGGCTGATGAGGAGATTCTTTTTTAAATACAATCTTTTAGGGATATACATCATCATCATGCAATCGAAAACAATGTAAACGTCAAAATTAATCCAAAATGCCAGTCAATTTTGCAAACCAGTTAACTCCACACCACACACGAGACAGAGCTCTCTGGTCGCATTATTTTAATCGAGGGAAAAGGAATGACGGGCGTACGGTATTGTTGTTATTGTTATTTTTTGTTGTTTCTTTCGTTCGTTCGTTGACAGACTGACTTTTTGAGTACACATTCCAAAATATAAATTACGGTGTACTATAAAGTATGTACAGAGAATCCCTATATTATCCACTCATCATCATCATGACCGGAATTCCTCCGGTAATATTATCAAATCTCTCCTTGTCTCCCTCCTGAATAAAAGGAGAATAGCACAAAAATCGACATTTCTATGGTGACATGCTTCTAGTAATAAAAAATTGTAAACGGTTATGGTACGAAACAAGTCATAAATTTTAAACTGAAATGCCCAGACGCATGCGAATAATATGCTGACGTGGCCATCCATTTTTCTAGGGACACTCTCGTCTTTACTCTACTTACCTGCCAGCCACCACCACCACCGCCATTATTCATACCCGTTCTTGTCGACACAAGCACGACGACTACGATGATGAGGAGGTCTTACCAAAAAATATTTTTAATGTCCATAAAAAATTGGCAACACACCTGCCTACGTGGCCAGAGAGCTCTCTGGCCTGAGGATTATGTTTGATGACGATGACAACGATGGCTCATTGACGTTTTTTATTCTAATTTTTTCTCTTACCAAACTAACTACCAACATTATTTTTTCCTCCTGGTGAACAATACTTTCATGTGTGCACAATTTCGTTATGCATGCTACTACCACGACCAAGTCGACACAACAAAAAAGAGTAATAAAAAGTATGTAATATGCAGAGAAATATGTAAACAGCACGCTGGTGGTAGTTTACTCTTTATTGGCCAACAAGCAGTCATCAACTCTAAAAACGGTTTTCTTCATTATCACCACAACCACTACCACCGGTGGGGAGGTATTACCACTGTAAATTTTTCTGCTAGCTGTTGGGTGATTCAAACCATTTTTAGGCACTTTCATATTGATTACCTGTTGGCCTGCCTGCCTCCTGCGTGTTGAAGTGCTGAGAATGCCTGTCACCTGCAGTCGTGTCATTTGGGCGACAATAATAATTTTTCTAAAGCTCTTTGCTTCGTTGCTGCTGCTGCATTGCTGCTACTTGATGATTATTTTATCTTCTATTTCTAAGGTCATTACGATAGCGTGTCAAAAGGAATATTGTATTCGAATCATTCCTCTTTGTCAGCAGCATAAAAAGCAAAAGCAGAAAGAATTGGCAATTTACTGTGTGTGCGCTCTGCGCGTTGAGTTATTTGGGCTGTGTGTGTGGTGCCGTAAGGTGGTGACTGAGGACACCATTTAAATCACGGATGACGAGAGAGGGAGAGGAGGTGAGGTGGAGGACGGTGGTGTTGTTGGTGGCGAGTATTCTTGTATGCGCGTTACGTGGATGCAGCGGTGGGTGGTAGCGAATAGAGAGAGAGAGAAAAAAAACATGTTTTAAATGGGCAATAAAATGGAACAATTTTTTAAAACGCCACTTTTACTCATATCCCTCGCGATATTTTAATATTCTTGCTAAAGTTTCCTGCATGGGTTTATTGTTTATTGGGGGGAATGAATCCGGCCGTGTGGCAAGTTAATTTGTAGCACAGCCATGGTTCCTTGTTGTTTTCTGTTGTTGACGAATTTCCATACCGTTTAAGTATCCCCCATTAATAATATTATTATCATATTGTCGACACACCACACCAACGTCACATTTTCCTACCATCTTCCGCAGGAGAACAGAAAGAGAGAGAGAGAGAGTTTGTGTGGCATAACCCAATCGAAATGAATGGATTCAGTTAACGAGCGCGAGTGGTGATTGAATGGTAAAAAATGAATAAATCAGAGAAAAAAATTGTAGTGGTGGTGACGATGGTAAAATAGCAAGTAGGTTCGTGTGTATTCTTCGTTTTGGGATTTGTAACGATTTTTTTTGGTAATCAAAATGCATCCAGGTTTCTAGTTCAAACTTTTGTGGATGATGAGTGTGTGTGTGAGTGTGTGACACAGCAGGTAAGTAGATATGCCCAAGCAAGACAGACAGACATCCACCCTCAACGACGACGACGACAACAACAACAACAATAACAAAAACATCAACTACCTATCATATTTGTCAGCATATTATTATTACATACTAACTACCGACTAACTACTTATTCTTTATGCAGTCCACAGCTAAAAACTCTGTTTCATGCTCGCTGAGAAAAAAGGGGAAAAATAATGTGAATACCTATTATTCGTGCGGAGAGGTAGATATTAATATGTGATAGGAATGTTATTTTGGACAATTTCACACAATTTCATCCTCAAGCAGAGAGGCCGCGCGCGCGGTAGCCAAAAAAGGTTTCCACTTCCAAAACAGCGCAGCATAGAGTGTAACTTAAACTATGACACCTTGAACACAAAAGCTGTTATTGGGGTGATGCGCAGTCGACGTCGTATTATCCCGACATCTTCATTCTCCATCTTTCTCCTCATCAAGTCATCAGCCTTCATACAGAAAATACATTCCTACATACTTGACATTATAATAAACCATGGAGTCAAGGACATAGGGAAGTAGCGAAAGCATGTATTCATTAGAATTATAAAAACATTTTCAGAGCAGGCGATTGGCTACCTCTATATAACAAATTGGTGCAAATCGCTCCATAAATACCAGAGATACACTTATATGACCTTTGACTCTGATCCCGTTGACCTAGAAGGTCAAGTTTTTATGTACTTATGGAGGTGACCATAGGTTACCTGTATACAAAGTTTGGTAAAATCGCCTTATAAATACCTGAGATACGTCTATGTGACCTCAAAAAATATCATGTGCACAAGTAGAGGTCATGGGCTATCGATTGGTCAAAACAGAATTCCTTCCCGTTTCTGAGATATGACAGACGGACAGACATTTGTAATCGCAATAAGCAGCTTTCGCTACCTAATAATTAGGTGTAGTTTATACTGCTCTGTATATTACGCAGTAGTTCCATCAGTTTTACTTTTTTTGCTTGTTGCCGTTTTCACAGAGTGTCTGTGATGCAGGCTGTTGCGTAAGTTGCTGGGACACGGCAATCTNTTTTTTTGCTTGTTGTCGTTTTCACAGAGTGTCTGTGATGCAGGCTGTTGCGTAAGTTGCTGGGACACGGCAATCTACATAGCAGCAGCATCGAGGTAGCATGGACATTTTTATGTCTCTGGTGTTCATTTTCTTCGAATGATATATGATGCAAAGAATAAAAAAATTGTCTTCTCTCCAATTTCGTCATTAAATGGCGGAATTAATTTTTTCAAGACCCTCAATAAAATTCCCCCCCTGGAGCTGACTCAGGTTTTTATGTGAACATTCAAACCTGTTGACTTTAAGTGGTTCCATTACACCTTTTGATGTGTAATTCCATACCTTTAATAGGTCATTTAACTACTGACCATTTTTTCTGGGAAACTGACCTCATTATTTTTAGGAAGTACGTCGTGAGTATTATTGGAGAGACACCAGCTAAAACGTATGTATAAATGTCCAAGCGATATTCACGTTATTAGAAACGTTGTCGTATCACCTGTCACGTAGTTGGTCTCACACGTTCCACATTTTTTTTACAAAGCAAAGTAGTGTGATATGTGATGTGATGATGCTTGTTATGATGTACCTATTCAGCAAACATCTGTACACCATATTATAACGTAGTTTATTTATGCAGCTTCATACCAACAACCCCCACAGCCCTCATTTTTCTTTGAATCGCATTCTCCTTTTCTGCTCACATTAAACCCGTCAAATTGTCATTTTATCGCTTGTTTTTCTTTTCCACGTATTTAGCAGCTTTGAAATTTGATCCATTTTGCCGTCACCCTCATCCTCAGTAGTCAGTAGCAGTGGCACATTATTGAGCAGGCAGCTTATTTAGGTTATTATTACTGTTATTATTATCATCATTATTATTATTACTTACCAGTGCAGTGTTGGAACTAACAGCGTACTAACTATTCATTGGCTATTTATCCACCTTGCATACCGATCACTCTCTGCTCTCCTGCCGGGCTGTCATTTTCATTCCTTATCTATATTCTCCACTCATCATCATATCCCATCATCATTTGCACACACTATTCTTACCAATAGGTAGTATTGCTGGTATTAAGCGTTTTAAACGGCTATTACTACTCCTCTTCTCGGGATTTTTTTTCTTAAAAAATAACCAGTAATTCCTCTTTATTTGTATCTATCTATCTATCATGTTGGATAGTTGTATTAAAAGTCGCAACAGTAGCAGCAAGAATATATAACTACCAGTACCACAACGACGGATGTAAAGTATTTCAAGCAAACCAAACAGCATCCATCCATCCGTAACGAAACCAATTTGCGTTTCCACACACGTACCTGTTACCATTTTCATTGACTCTCTCTCTCTCTCTGCATCATGCTTCTTGGGGAAAAACGCGGCTATTCGTTTGCCTCGCTGAATGGATGATGATGGTGACTCTTTAACTGCGACACTTTATCTTTTGTACTTTATTTCTCTCCCCCCCCCCTCTTCCCATTTCCACGCTAATGAATACCCTCTCCTCCTCTTCTATTACCAACATCATTATTATTGCTGTTATTATCATCCTGATAACTAGATATTTATTTATGAGGCTATCTCTTCATCGTCGTAATCATCATCGTCTTATTATTATTACTATTATTATTATGTTCCCCATTATTCAATGAAAGTTGGTGTCCTTATGGAAAATCAACGCGACTGGCCCACTGCACTAACAACAGTAAGCACCACACACATTTTTCCCCAATTCCTCTCTCTCTCTCTCTCTCTGTCGTGCATCCTTGGTGCAGTTTTTACAATTACAATACTGATGATCACCGTCGTCATCGCCCTGTCCCCATTTTTATGGAGTCACTACTTGCAAGTGGCAACTACAATCGCACGGCTGTATGCAAAGTATTTGTAGATGACACTGCTACCAAGCTCATATGTGCTGCTGCTCTGCTTTTATGCTAATGTCCTTCCAATAACAGTTGTAATGACGACGATGAGGATGATAATAATATCAGCAAAGTATTAATAATAGTGTTGGTAGCTATGTGTAAGGGAGCTGTAATTTTTATGGATGATTCCAACAATCTCCACGTTAGCACCCCGTCACAGCTAAAAAAAACTACTCATTTCTGATTCAGACGAGGAGGGAAAAAATGTAGGTGAGAATTACAAACGGGAATCGTTGTCAAGAGGAGGATGATCATCCTGTGGCGAGGAATCCATCCATGTAGCCTCGGCCTACATTTTCCCAATTGTAATGATCGTCATCACTTTATATATTTTTTTTTATTCTTTTTACGATTTTGTTGTATCTGCAGTGGTGGCACTAGTGCTACTTCGGTCCTATCGTCCTTATCATCCACAGCAGCAGCAGCAGCATCATTGTCGTCGTCGTCATTAGCTATTTATATATTTATTTGTCAGCTCTGCTATTGCTATTCCACAGGGGGATAATATTTTTGAGATTTTTGTTGCAAAATAATTACGTTCTGTGCGAATACCATTTTTGGGACGTTGGCAGTGATGATTACAACGACGACGACGATGATGATGATGACGATAGGGACAATTGCAACATTTCCCCAACAAACCAGTACACAATTTCAGAAATTAATAATACTGCAATCTGTATTGCTTCTGATTTTTTTGCTATTCTCTGTGAGATTGCAAGAAAAATATGTAATAATAAATAATCATATTCATTGGTATTACTACACATAGACACAGTAAATCAGTTGTATTCATTATTATTCAAGGGATCGGGATGAAAAGAGGGGAAGGGTTTCGATACAGCCATTATTACACTGCTTCGCCACAATATGAGTCGCTTCCACCTCCCCACGCAGCATTATCGTTCTCAGAGCAAATGACCTCCATCCCACACCAACAGGCCACCTTATTTTCCCATTTGTGTAAATTAATGTTCTCTTTATTTCCAGCGTGTAGAGAATACTCTAGAAAAATTCCGTTGTTGCCTTTCCTGGGAATTGTCTGCCTCTAAAACCAATCGTCTAGAATTTGTATAAGTCATATATATGATAATATGCTGGAGCGTTGCTACCTTTTATTTGGGGCCACTTGAGAATTTCCTGTCCGCTACAAAAAAATGATTTAATTTCTCATTACAATGACCCCGTTTGGAAAAATATCTCTACAACATGCATTTATTCAAATTATTAAATTTCTCAACTTTTTTCTATGCACGTCCGCGTTTCGACCCGCACAGTAATTATGCAACACATTATGACAGTTCCCCTGCAACATTTCCTGTATTCCAATTCAATATATTTATTATTCCATTAATGTCGTTAACCGTTGCGTTATCATTGGTGTCGGTGATGATGAGGATGATGAGGATGACATGACCAAGAAAAAAACTTACAATTAGTTTGTTGAGAGTGTCAAGGAAAAATAATTAACATGGGAAAAGGATCCAGACATTAAAGGATTTCGTCAACTCTTAATATTTCCACATGGCAAACCATTTCAAAGGATCATTACCATCACCACACTGCGCTTTTTTTTTACCTACACAGACCTAATAAGTATCGAGTTGCCATATTATTATTGATGTTATAACCGTACGATGTTAAGGATATTCTACTATGATTCTGACTACTTGGTAAATAACTATCCTCTTCGTTGTTGTCAAACATTTTTCAAATTATCAGCGTCTCACATGGTAGAGTTTAGTGGTCTTTTTGTCAGCGAGCATTTCTCGCGTAATTGTTTTTTTTTCTTCATCTACAGCAATAATTATGATAAGAGCGTTAAAAGGGAAAAGATCTACTTGTGCACTCGTCATCAACATCATCATAATCATAATCACCAGTGCCATCATCACTCAAGTAGCTTCCTCAGCGCAGGATCGACGTCGTCAAAAAAATCGTTACGAATATCCTCGCCCCACACACTCATCACTCGACACAGCACAGGTGATGATGAGATGATAAATGCTGCTTGATCGCATACATGTGTGTGTGTTGTTGTTGTTGTGTGGCGTTATCTAAAAAGGATGATGACACGAACGGTAGCAACGATTATATAATATTGACTGAAACCAGCCAACTTCTACCACACACGCAACGCTGTTCTTCCTTACAAATTTTTATGTACCATTTAGCATTGGATTTTTTGGGAGTAATAATAGGGTAACCAACCAACCACCTTCCACAAAATCCCGGCGATAATTACTCTTTAAGCGTTCTGCCACGTTTGCTGGTGCTCAAAACGATGATAACAAATGACAGATACATATTAGTAGTCTTGATAATTGTTTAACGTCGTCAATGTCGTCGTAAAAATCTGTCGTAGTTCCCTGAACCATGTTTTTTGTAGAAAATAAAATTTACTTTGACGATTAACAGCACATGCTCTACGGAGTATAGCTATTACCATGACGACAACTCAAGCTAAATCGCCTCCACCCCCATTTTTAGTACTCAAGTAAAAATACCAGATACCGTGATCCCCAGTTTTTTAAAAGAAAAAAGTCACTGTACTTATTTAAACCCCATGTCTACATAGATTAAATTAAAGCGATAAAAATCCCAATTTTGTTGGCGCTTACACAGGGACACAAGGTGATTCACCTTTTGTTA
>JAHZNB010005512.1:0-11851 GCA_027744295.1 Callyntrura guangdongensis
GATAGTCCCAAACGTTAACGACTTTTATTTGACGTACAATGCGCATTATTAAAGAATAGCAAGAACTAACATGATGAGTCGTGGTACACCGCACACCGACCACAAATAGATATATAGATTACTATGACATGTCTCTCGAAAGTCTGAATTTTTCTCCTCTTTAAAAATTCAAAACAACACCAAAGCTTATTTACTAATTCTCACCCTCTCCACACAATACTTGTCATCTCTCTTGATCATCGCCGCGAGATTTTGCATCTTTCTCACTTTCATCTTCATCCGTGCATCGTGCCCTCGCATACATATTCGCTAAAATGCCCTTTCTTTTTATATTTCCCCAGGATCGCAAACTGCACGTCGCGTACACCGTCAGTGAGTCAGTGGTTTCCCTTCTCGCCATCTTTGGTAATGCCCTGGTAGTCTACATTTTTTGCAAGAATCGTAGCCTTCGACGCTACCGCGTCAGTAAGTGCTCGCACATTTTTTTTTACCAACTTTTACTTGTTTTGCTTGTTGTTAACCTTTCTCATCACTATTGCTTATCTCCATCTTATCTCATCTTCTACCTTATAATTTATGTATATACCTACTCTCTACTCACAAAACAGTCTTCCCTGTTGAACGTCACGTCCATATATTTATATAACGACCCCACTTTTCCGTGAAGTGGGCTATTTATTTCGCAGGAGAAAAAAGTTGGAAATTTTTCGAACAACAAAAACAAAGTCGATAAAGTCAAGGTAAAAAGTATTCATCATGAAGCCAATAATAGTAGAGTGGCTTTACCTTTTTATTATTTTTCCCTCCCGCCCCCACTGCCGCTACCATTTTTTTGCAGTGATGTCCATTTTGGATCACTACTATTACTACTATCAGCGCTGAGGCAGGGCTGTTATGGGAAGGTGAAGGTCAATAAAGACCAGATTCATTCAAGCAGGAAATTTTTATGCATGGGGTGGAGTGTGTATGTACAGAAGCACCCAAGCACACCCAGTCAAAAGAGGTAAACAGGCAGTGACAGTTAAAAATTAGCCAAACTACCGCAACGGCAACAACAACTCCAGTTGTATGTATATATTTTCCTCTTCTCAAAAACAGAGCTGTGGAGTGTGTACTGTGCTTATGGAGTTGTTGTTGCTGTGTAGGAAATGGTGCTACAGCGAATAAAGCGTTTTTCTCAGGGTCACCCCACGAAAGACGTTGGGGGTAATAATGAGTTTATTTATGAGCAAAGTAAAAGTCACGAGAAAATGAATAGTGGGAATGTGGATGTGAATGTACATAACGACGCGCATTCTCTGCATATTATTAGCTGGAGTCAGGGGGAGAGCTGTGAACACCAAACAAGTGGATTAACTACACTCTCACACATTCACAGGAATGTGGATGTGAATGTACATAACGACGCGCATTCTCTGCATATTATTAGCTGGAGTCAGGGGGAGAGCTGTGAACACCAAACAAGTGGATTAACTACACTCTAACACATTCACGGTGGTGTGTCTCATTAACGTTATTTTCTGTGCAAGTTCTGCAGTGGAGCAATAAGTTTAATAAAAATAAAATGGCAAGGACACGACATTAGTTAAAATTAGTGTTTTTGTGGTTCTCTGGACTTACGAGTGCGAGTGGGCAAAACAACAACAACGGGAGGACTGTCTGAAGGCAGTGTCATATAAATGAGAAAATAAACAGAGAAAATTTCTTTTACACAGCCATGAATTTAATAAAACGTCAGGTTCAATTTTAATATCCTCATAATATTATTGCGCTGTTAAAAAAGTAGACAGAAGAACAAGAACGTATCAACTCCTGACGACAGTGAGCTAAAGTTCATAAAAGTAACGCTAAAATGTATTTTCGAAGTAACAGTGCTAAAATAAAGTCCTAAATTAGTTGGAAGCGTAATTTAAATTATGTGACGAGAGACCAATTAAAATTAACCAATCCCAATCTCCCACAACCACACAGCCAAAATTATTAATAGAAACAGCACACGTCTGGGTATAATCTCTTTATATGCGAACGTCGTCGTCGGACAAGCAAATAATTTTCCATCTTCTCAGCAACAACAGCTTCCGTTACTTTATAATTTCGTGTCTCTGCTTCGTTCCCCTTTCTTGGCTCCCTTTATACTCAATTTGTAATTTTAGCCGTAGTAGTGGTAGTAATAGGTGTTCATGTTAAGCAACAGCGACAGCATTTTTTTTTATCAGGCGCACAAATATTTTCGGCGTGTGAGTATGAAGTTACGTCATGTATAATATTAATAATAATAATAATAATAATACAGATTTATCGAGTTGTTTTTTTCTCCATCTAACTTTTTATGAGATCGACACCGGAAAGCTCTTCCATTTTCTTTCACTTTTTTCCCTTTCTTTTCATCTTCCTATAAATGCCTCCATACAATCCGGTATTGAAAGTATAGAAGCAGCAGCAACAAAGTTTATCTTGCTCCTGAGAAGAAACAACAAAGCTATTGAATTGTATGACATCAATAAAGAAGACTGATGACATGTGAATACCACGTAAAAAAGGATTCTTTAATATATTGCAAATATAGAGTTACTTACCGTTATACACTTCCCATTACGACGACGAATACGGTTGTACTACGGCGTGGCATTACTCTACAGCAGTATATTACCCAATGGCATTACCATTATTACTGTTATTATTATGAATGAATGAACGGGGCTCAACCCAGTTTTATGAGCTGTTGACTCTCTCTCTCTCTCTCTCTCTCTTTCTTCCCTGTAGTCTCTTTCAATAAGATATAAAAACAAGAGTAATGGAATAAAAGGAAAGGCCAGGCCGGAGATGATGATGATGATGATGACATTGACAGTTTGTTGTGTAGTGCAGTACCCGTAAATGAAATGAACGCACAGTCATAGAACCTCTCTCTCTCTCTCTCTCCCTCGTCTCCTTTGTCGTTGTTGTCGAGTTTTTCTCACTTTTTTCAATTTAACCCTGGTCGCTGATAGGATACAGTGTTCCTTATTATTACACTGGAGACTGACACTAGCACACAGAATGGAACTTGGTGCTGGATTGAAAGTGTAATACCAGTTGCACTTTATCATTGTTAACATTGCCTCCAGTGTCTCCACCAATTTTTTTCTGTTGTCGGTGTCACATTGTCATTTTCGTTGTCATCTGTGTGAGCAACAAACAAGGAAAAAAACAATGCTTTTTTCTTTACAGAAAAATTGATTGTTTTTCCCCTTTTTGCCAAACTGTTGCGCTGTTGCAGACCTTACAAAGTAGAGCTAACGTAGAAATGCTGTTGCCATCACTGCTGCCAATGTTATTTTTTTGCTCAGTCATAGCATCCCCGTAACCGTAGAGAGAGAGTGATATATTAACAGTGTCCCTGGCTGTTTCAATTTCAATAAAAGGTCTCATCTTTTATCTTCGTGGCGTCGTCAGCCAACTGGATAAAGAGTAGGCGAAACTGTCAGGACACACACACACATAGTCATACACGTTGACTATAAATTGGTTATAGGGTGTTTGTGTCAAGCTAATCCAAGGACAGAGCTGCATAATATATTTCTTTTGGATCATGTTTTTCCGTTACAATCATTTGTAGCACGGCGAATAGAGTTGGAAGATAATAAAGAAACAGCTAATAAGAGAGGCCACCTCGTCTAGAACACAGTTATGGTTATTACTTACAAAGCAGTTGGCAGTCAATGACAAGTTAAATGGCACTGAGACATATTCCCCCTTTTCTTGTTGTTTTTAACAAATTCTTCTTCATGTCATACACAACCACAACAGAGTAACAGACACATTATTAGACAAGCGATCTGTCTGTTCAACGTGAAGCGGATAGAAATGGGCACATTAGGTGGTACAGTGGCGCAAGTGGTGACTTTCCAGAGGACTCATCAAGTTGTACTCGAAAGACCAAAGTGCTTCCAACCAGAGAGAGAGAAAGAGAGAGATATGTTATTAGACATTGCGAATTGAGAGAACTCCGAAGAGAATGAGATAAAGCTGACGAGAAAAAAATCCACCAAAATACATATTACGTGTAAGTAGTATGTTATCTACGTCGTAACGGCGTTAAAAGCAAAAACCCGGAAAATGGGATTAAAAAGTGCATCCAAATTCCGATGATCTTTTTAGTATATAGTAATCAGTCAGCAGAAAAGAAGGCTGCACAGAAAAGTGTTTTTTTTTTCAACTGGAAAAACAAACTAACATAAATATCATCATCATTCTGTGCAATATTCGATAATTCTCGAAGCTGTTGTAGTAAATAATAATAATAAGTGCATGTTTTACTGGGGAAAGTAGTGTAGCATGTTGATGAACTACTTCACTGGCATTATTTTCGCAATTTTCCTGGCATGAGAGCGTTGACTGCGTGCCGGGAGACGAGAAAGTTGGCCTACACACAAGAAAACGACAAGCAGCAAATATCCGTGTTTTTTTGTCTGTTTGCCTCACTGCAGGAGTGAAAGTGGGGGAAATCGAGAAACATTTACGGAGCCAGGGTATGTGTTTGTAATGCAAGTTTGTTTCCTGGTTTGCTTGTTTCCCCTCCGCTCTGCTGATGACCGCATTCCTGTATGTTTGCAGAGTAGTGGTGTGGTTCGTGGAATAAGGTAGTCGGTCGGTAGTCACTTCTTATTACGGACAACAGCCACCAAACTACCCATTCATTTTCTTCTTGTGCCATTTTGTAGGTGGTTTCCATCAGGCTGCCTAGAGAGAGTGGTCACGCAAGAAGTAAATTTTTATAGAATGCTCTGTTTAAAAAGCCAGTAGTCACACACACAAGTCATCGTCAGTCATCATCATCTATAAATATTGTGTAATGATTGTGTGTACCATTTTTATTATATTTTTATACAGCTATACTCCGGCTACTTACATGCATGCCTTGCTGCATGTGTAGCGGTGTAGTTGTTTCTTTGGCAGTTGCACACACGGTAGGGTAGCAGGAAGAAAAAGTCCAATTTTCATCAAGGTTCATTAGTGAAAATTTTCTGGATGTAAACCCAGTAGTTATTTTACCTTTGCTCGACTTTCTCTTTCTCCCCTTCCCCCCTCTCTCTCTGCTGGTTTGTTTCGATGGACATCCTAATCTTAAATAAAAAAGAAAATAAATGTTTCTCTCCACAAGTAGAGTTACATGATATGTTGGCTGTTGACTTTGCTATAGTTTTTGCGCGCGCTCTTTCTTTCATTGTGTGTGTGCATCACATATTTTGACGTTACATTTTACATGACATGACTTATTTTACAACATTAAGATACCATAGCATTGGTTAATAAGAAGGGAAGCATAAGCTCTTTATTGCGATCAGGTTGTCCGTCCTTTCATCGAAGCGATTTCTCGAGAACGGAAAAGAATTTGATATTGTGTTTTGATTAACCAATGGATACGATTTAGTTGTCGTGTCCGAGTTTATGAGTTTATGGTGGTGCCACAAACCATAAATTTGTACGTATATTGATTTGGAGAGGAAGAGATTGGATAGGGTGGGCTTGGGAAACAAATAGCAGCTGGTTTAAATTTTAAAGAATTTAGTGTTTAGACTTTATACTTTCCTATGATATTTCAATTTTTCCTTCGCTCCTTCACTATGTGATTGGTTTACATGTTACCACATGAAAAACATTACACACACAATGATTGTTTATTGTTTATGATTATTGCGTTGCAAATATACTTATTCAGTCAGAGTAATACTGGCTATCGAAGTAGTTGAACATGGTTTTGCTCGAATTATTTTTTGTTATCAGATCCGCAAGTCCAAGGAATTCATTTTTGGATTTTTCGGGTTTGTTTGAACAAAGAGGAATGGCGGTGCGTGCTTGTTTCTGGGTAACTGACTATGCTAAATGGGGAAAGAGAGAGAGAGAGAGAGAGAACAAGAATTTCATACGAAAAGAAGAATGAAAAGGCCTTACCCATTTAATGTTAAATTCGGAGTAAAGAGTTCTGGTCATGCACAATAACAATAATAATAATAATTATACTACATAATTATTATTATTACCCTCATCTTATTATATACCGTATTCTCTGATATTCCCACACCTGCGATTTTCATTTTCGCCACAGCTTTTTGGTGGTGTAGCAGCTGCGTTCTTTTCAGAGCTGCAGAAATTCACAAAAGTACCCAAATAAACTGATTTTCAATAGTTTTCATTAAAAAAACAACGGTAAACTTTACAAAATTTTGAACGATTTACTATGATATGAGATAATTTACACATTTAAAATAATATTTAGTGTGAAAAGGACAAGTTTATCCTGTAAAAAAGTTTAAGCAGATAAGTTCTCAACAAAGATATCTTGTGGTTCATCTTGAATGGAGAATGTTTCAACTTGATTTACTCGGTAAAAGGGGTTTGTGATAAGTAAAGATCTGCGGAAAAATTATGAAAACTTCTTTGTCCCAATTTCGATAAATAAAGAGCTGCGTTCTTTTTAGAGACTGCGGTAATTTCAGAAAATACCTGCGGTTCCTTATTAATAAACATCTAATCTACTTACTGTGCACTACTATTTAATTATTTATTGCAGTTCATGACAGAGCCCTTCAGTAAAACAGAAGGCAATTTTTTGTGCCACTATTATACCTCCTATACAGTTATTTTCGTCATCAATACAAGATATATACAATTGTAGCCGCATACTGAATGTCGAAGGTTCCAGGCACTAGCTCGTGGAATACGAAAAGTTATTTAGGTTCAAGCACGTTCACTAGACTTGTAAAAGTTCAATAAAGTTGGCCGTTTTATTCAAAATGTCATTATAGTTTGGTTACAACTGGTTATAATCACTTACATCGATGCATCGTTGGCACAATACATGAATAACTTACTTTAAAAGCAACACTCATTTCGTAGTTCTGATTTCACAAATCGATAACTGGGGGTTGATGAGACGGGGTTTCGAGGGGTGTTGGTTGGAGGGTTTGTTGATCACAAATCAAGTGTTTACTTCGTCCCTTTTCTACTATTACTTTTTGGTTTTATTATTTTTTTGTTGCTTAGTCATTGTCACCCAGAATATATTATTAATTATTATTAACCCGGAGAGAGCACACCACGACGTTGAGAAAATGAACACTCCAGCCATTGGTTGCGTGCCGGAGTAACTTGGAGTTGGAGTGACTTTTCGCTCGTCTTGGACTGATTGATGACGTTAATCCTTACACACATGAGCTCCCACCATGAAATTATCCTTAACGAAAAATGGTCTTTTAAACGATTGTATTCTTGTGACCGCGCATACAAGTTGTTCATGAAATATTTTCCTAGTACAATTAATTGGGTTGCTCATGTTGCTCCGCTACTGCTCTCCTGATGGAAGTAAACGTTAAAGGGAACAAAGACATTTGTAACATAAACTTTTATTCACCCAGCAATAGCATTAGTATTCCATATCATTATGCTCTTATTGTTCTCTTGCCTCGTCTTAAGAATTTCTCCTGCCACTCGATGCTGCTCACATTCACTGGAGTAGTTTTCGAAACGGTAAATTAATGTCAACTAAATGAAAAATGATTAGCTTTGTCCGTGTCTGTCCATTTGTGTTTGGGTGAGCAGCATGTGCTGGAAATAGTTTACATGCTTATGCAGAATAATGTAACAACGGTAGTAACAACCGAAAAAGGAGTAATATTGCAACGGCAAACCAGAATTTTCTTTTTCCTTACCCCAAACACATTGGTACCATGTACAGGTTTGTAATTTAAGTAATTGTAATTCAAGTTGATAGGCAGCTCTGATAGGGACAAAGCAGATAACCTTCAAGTGAAATTTTTCTCACTGAAGAAAATTTCCGTAAAAATCTCACCAATTGACGGATTCCCAATAATCCCAATGCAAGAATTACAAAACAGTTATCAAATAATATTTTCTCCGTTAAATTTTTTTGACGTCTCCCACTGTACTCTAGTGACTGAGGCTAGTAGTCGATTTTCTGTAATTTGAAGAAATTACTTATTGGAAAAGAAAATGAGTGCGTAGGCAGGCGTACAAAGTATACACATTTTCCCTCCATACATTTCGATATGTGTCGATATGGCGATATAAATACAAAAACTGGGCTTGATGATTGGCTATGTGGGAAACCGTTATAATGAACATAATCCATAGGTTTCGGTCAGTAACCCATAAAACAAGAAGGGTTTGACATGTCTCATGGTAATAAAATCATTATACGATGATGATGAGAATGATGACGACGACAAAGCAAACAAAAGCGAGTTATTGTCGGGAAACGTATTTTGTGCAAAAGTTGCATTACAACAGCGTCAACAATTTTTTCTTGTCGCACCCAATCTTTTGTTCACTTTCAGACAGAGAGAGAGAGAGTGAGAGAGAGGAGGGGAATATCCAAAACTGCGTAGGGATATAATCCCAATGGACTTGTAAACTACAAAAGTAAGAAAAAAGCAAGAAATTATTATAACTGCGCGTTGAAAAGGGTAACCCTCGTCAGTAGTAATAATAATGGGTGCTGAGTTTTTTTTCTTCGCGGTTTTAAATCGCGAAGTTATAAAAAATATACACCAGTTTTGCGCTTGTGACCTGGCGTTGTGGCGTTGGAAACTAACTTTTTTGTTGGGTTGTAAAAAATTTGTCTTTATGTTCCAACTTGTTTATATAAATACCCATGTGTTGTCCACGATGGATGTAGAAAATTTGATTGACCTAATTGGTCGTAAACGGTGGAAAAGTAGAAAATGGCTTACTTTAGAGCGGAAGCGACTTTTCTGTTTTTGGAGTAAAACGTCTGTACATTTAAACGTCCATCCATCCCCGTCGTCATAAATACATGTTGGCAGGGAGTTTCAACATTTTTGCTTGTGGTGCGGTATGTTTTTCAACAATAGCTGTTTGCCATGTTGACCTGCAATAAACATTTACTGGAACGACATTATGACAGCCACTTGCCCCACTGCTGTTGCTGCGGATGTCTGAAAACGGAAATGGTAATGATAATAGGATAGGATGTTCTTTCGAGAGTGGTCCAGTTTTGCAACACATTTTACACTAATCATATAGTAGACGCATGCAAATTTTTTATTAGGCATTTTAGTACCCATAACAGAGTGCTGGATTTTTATATACGCTCATTCATTTCGTAATTGGCAGCATTTAAAGTTAGTTGAACGGCAACAACGAACCAAAACTTTTTATACTTATTTGCATATTTGACCTTTTTGGAAACCTGTAACCAGTTACCACTGCTGCAAGTATGAATGCAAGGTAGGTGTGTTGGGAAATAATGCAATTATACTTGTGTATGGCAAATGGCACTATATGACGCTTTTTATAAAAGATGGTTTGTATACAAGCTGGTAGGGAAAGTAACGACCATTCTAGAGAATCGTGGGAAAGGCTTGGGGTAACTTTTACGCAGAGATTTTGTATTGATAATTAATGCATCTCTTGACCTCGAGTTAATAAGCAAAATTATTTACTTTTGTCCCTCTCTGTGGTGAAGGAACTACCTGGTTGGGGGATTCAGGAGAATTAATTGATTAACGTTTCTTCAAACTGTAACTTGTCTTGGACAAGTTTAATGGGAATATGTATATTTTTCGGTTGACTATATAATATACTATCATCTTCAAGGTTACTACGAGATTGTTTTTCGATGCAATATGAAGCAACAGCAGCTGAAGAAATAATTGCGAAAACACGCGTTTGTCACACAGAAGGTACAAGTCAAACACGTTAATAAACTAATACCTAATACCTAATACAATGAACGATGCACCTGGGACCTGGCCAAGTCATCCATTTGAAAATGAATGTGAGCTATTTAATCCCATTTTTGTCAAAATTAAAAGCTACAACATCTTACGACGCTGCGTTACTGTTGGCGATGTGTTGTTTCTCTTTCAAACTCAAACATGATTGTAAAATTTCTTTTTCATTTTTATACAATGCTGAAAAACTTCATTATCATTTTTGAACAATATGCAATGCAATAATTATACGACGTATAAAATATTATTTATATTTTATTTATTCATGGAACTTTTCTATGGCCTATATAAAGCTTATATGTTTCAAGTAAATTCAAATTTCATATATATCCTTAATTATGAACGGCCGAAGTGCAATGCCCGCAGGAGGTCATGGGTGAGTGGCTTCTGGCTTGACCAGCTTTCGTCACTGTTGGACTTTACACCGAGGCAAAGAGTATATAAAATATTGTTTCATTGTTTCTGTTTACACACCTACTTTTCCAGGACCTCATTAAACTTTTTTGAACCTACGAATGTCGTAGTCGTCTCATAGAATCTAAAATCTGGGAGCCTTACTTACAAATTCACAGCGGCACACGTATTTAAAATACTTTGAGAGAAGCCTTGCATTTCAACCAGTTTAGTGTTTGCTTTCATTTAATTTTCTCTACCCTCATATTATTTCAAAGCTCCAAAAATTGTCCAAAAGAACTAGCAGTGGTAGTACAAATGGCGAAGCTAATAATATAAACCTTGTACAAGTTCTTTGGCAAAATACGTGAGTTGTGGCCTAGGATGTGTCGTGCTTACAACGGCTAGGACGGGAGTAGAAATAGCAGCCAGTCGCCGAGAATTCCATTCATACAATAGCAATAAATCATTTAAAATGCATGGTGCTGAGGAGTGAGTGAGGAGTATATTTGTCCTCTCTCCTACGATAACACAATTGTTTGTACAATTTAGTATGCAAATATTGTTCTTTCAAGTCTGAGTTACGGGACGACCACTCTGTGTCGCCCCAGTTACTCTTCCAATTGACAATCTTGTTGGCCTTCAAGTATTATCATATCATCCTCATATAATATATAATATTTTGATACTTTTACGAGATCGAATGAAACCCCAGTGCGTATCCTGGAGGAGTCGTGTAGAAAAGAAACAAAAGTGTTTGACTTTTCCCTACAAACATTCGTGTCTGCCGGGGACAATGTAAATATTATCCGCCTGTTTTTGTGTGCTGGTGGTGGTTCGTGGGTCGGTCACTGTACCGTTAAAAAGCCTGTGGTTAAATACCCTAATTATATCTACCTACGTAAACAAATGGTTATGTGTGCTACTTGTTGTCTAGGCAGATAAGTAATCTAATCATTAGGCACATATTTTCTCATTTGATCATTACCACAGCCTTGCCATGTGGCGATGGTTAAGTAAATAAAAAGACATGAGAAGGAAAGCAGGAAGTGACACGACGGCGACATTAACAAAGAAACAACAGGCGCTATTGCTCGAAAATATACCCACTTGCCACTAACGCCCAATAAAATTGTAACGTGGATTCGTTCGCCTTACATAAACGTACCGTAAATTTTACAGTAGGGTTCTTATTTTATAGTCTTCCCTTTTTGACCATCAATTCGAAAATTTAGCAGGTCTATAAATAGAGATTTCACGGTGTTTTATTCCATATTTCGAAATGAAGAGACAAACTTTTTTCCTACATCTCTGCTGTTGTAGTATAAAATTTGAAATATTTACAACATTATTAACCCACTTTTCAAGCAGGGTTGGAAGTTTGAACCACTTAATATGTTTAACATTGTGTCCTCATATCCACAGTTTAATTAAGTCCTCTGGGACTCATTACTCAGGGTTATATGGCGGGTTAACTCAAAAACAATACGAGTCACTTTATACGTTCTCTGCCAAATCCTTTCCCTTTATTCAGTGTATTTACCTGCAAAGGTGCATCGAGAGAAAAAAAAATGAGGGCTCGTTCTCACTGTAAAAAAATTGCCAATCGTTCCAAGTCATCGGCAGGCATTTCGGCTATTTGTCGTTTGTAAGGCTCCCGACGACGTTGTTTCCGCTCATCCATTTCCTCCTCACTCATCCTC
>JAHZNB010005513.1:0-11035 GCA_027744295.1 Callyntrura guangdongensis
TGTCCCATGTATTTTATGGTGACGTTCAAGCGCTGTAGCCTGAGTGTTGTGTAAGTATGCATGTTATGCGCAGCAGCAGACAACTTAAAGTTCCCCTCTCATATACGACTTGGAAAGGCATGAATAAAACTAGTAGTAAGTAATTCAGAAAATGGTTGTGTAGTTCGAATACAGATGTTCTGATGGTTATGTAAAAATACCTGGAAGAGAGGAAAACGCTCCAAGATTAGAGAAAGCACTAGCACTGGATGTCGGCACGGTGTTTGCACTACTTGAAGCAGTAGTTACTGGAGGACTAGTTAGCAATGGGGGTCTTCCAGGACCCTTTTTCTTTTCTCCGGAAAGTCGTCGTTGTAGATCATTTGGAAGATTGCCCTTTTCTTTTACCAACTCTGCCCAACGTGGGTCAACATCATACATGGGATTTTCAAGAAGCCATTGACCCAAATGCTTTAACTGAGGAGCCTTAGGTCCCGTAATCTATATTAGGTCAATGTTTGAATATGGATTTGAAACATTAAATAAATAGTCCGAATTAACATATAGTAGACATTCATGTTTTGTAAGTTATAAACGTTATAGTCTACCTTTTTTCCATTAGACCATTGACCCAAATGCTTTAACTGAGGAGCCTTAGGTCCCGTAATCTATATTAGGTCAATGTTTGAATATGGATTTGAAATATTAAATAAATAGTCCGAATTAACATATAGTAGACATTCATGTTTTGTAAGTTATAAACGTTATAGTCTACCTTTTTTCCATTAGCACGATGAATCACAGTTACATTCTCATCTCCATTCAGTTTGTTCCAATCTAAAAGTAATGGATCAACCCTTGGTCGTCTTTTCCGTCGTCCGTCCATAAAGTCTGGACTAGGTGGTCGTTCCGGGGTCAAATTTGCATGTTCTGCTAGCCATTTATTGACCTTTGCATCTTGTGAAAACAAGTCAAATTTAGGAACGGCTATTTCAGCTAGTTTACTTAAATCATATTTTGGAATTTCTGGGAGATGAGACGAGCCATGTTGTTGCGAGAGATTTCCTTGTGCACCCCTACCACCTTGATCTTTCTTTCCTGTCGACATATTACCCTGGAGTGAAGTTGCAGCCGCAATATTAGCACTGGCTTGAGCAAGTTTCGTCAGCTCTTTTAAATCTCCGGCATTTTTAAATAGAGATAAGGTTGCACTCAGAAGGGGATTGTTTAGCAAGTTTTGCATACTCTGGTGAGCGTCTTTGGATGCTGAATAAGCTGAGAGTCCCGATGCAGAAGACGTTGGAGTTGCAATTAAACTAGCCAAAGCAGAAGTTGCATTATTGCTAGCGCTAGAACGTTTCTGCGGACCAGATGGAGAAGGAAACGGACTTCCAACAAGATTAAGTCCCATATTATGAATATCATGGTCGCGGTCGCGATCACGATTACGATCACGCTCTCGATGATGGTCACGAGACGAGGCCGGTGAACGCATATTTTGAGGCACTGTTTGATTCGGCTGACCCTTAGGTGATGGTGGCGGAGGAGCAAAAATGCTATTTTGTCCTCTGGCAGCTGAAAGTCCAAGAACAATTTCATCCAACTTCTTTCTTTTCTTATCTTTACCCAAAGCCAACGGTATGGATTGTTCTTGTTCTAGAGGTTCGTTAGGCTCACCGAGCTACGGACAATTATATTCATTTAATGAAACATTGAATTGCAATAAATAATAATAATAATAACAAGAAAAAATTGAATTGACATGAATTGGTGACAAATATATTACCTTTCTTTTCCTTAACTTGTCAAGCATGTTCTCTAATTTTGACTGTTTTTTTCCACCAAAAGAGAAATCAAACTCTCGTTCAGGACTAGAAAGCTTTTGCAAGTGAGAACGTGGTGTTTCTTTCGTACGCCTAGAAAGCAAGTCCATAAGTGACCTTTACAAACAATCATTTAAAAATGTTATATTTTTTATAATCAATAAAATGATAAATATTGATATGAAACTTACGATGGCCCTGACAGATCCATCGGAGCTGAGCTGATACTAAGATGACTCTGATTAGAGGAAAGTCCACGTTTCTTTGAATGATCCGGCGAGGCAGAAGGGAGTGACACTGGTGTAACAGTTACATTATTTAAGGCAGGAGATGTGAGAGTTACAGGTGTAACAGTAACACTACTTAAAGATGACAATGCTGACATAGCTGCAGCGGCGACCGAGCTAGGAGGAGTCGATTTTACACTAAGGTCCAAAGATGATGATTGAGATTGAGGTGGAAGAGGAGGGGGAAAGTTAGGCGATGCTCGGTGGGCTGGTGAATTTGATCGTCGTTGTGTAGCTGCACGTAAAAGTGACGGAGGTGGTGGGAGGTGCTGATGAGCTGGAGGCGGAGGCTGAAACTTTCCGGAAAACTTAGACGATATGGAGCCTTTTTGACGTTTTTCGGAAACCGCCTCAAGTGGAGGGAGGGGAGGTAGATCAAGTTTATCAGGTAAACTACTTAATGCATGGCTTAAATTACTATGAGTATTAGAAAGCCCTCTATCTTTCCTCAGTGCATTGCTAAGCGCGCTACCACGGGAAGAACTCTCTGAAACCACAGGGGGTGGTGGCAGAGGTAACTGCGAATGGGCACCTTTCGGACCGTGAACATTATTATTTAACAACGCTTGGAGCTTTGCTCTCTCAGTTTCCACATCTATTGCGATTCGTCGCTTTCTTCCTCTGCGACTTCCTGTGTTGACAACGGGTGGTGGTGGAGGGACGTTGACTACTGGTGGAGGGGGTGGCGGTAAATTCACTGGTGGTGGAGGAGGAGGAAGATTGATGGTTGGCTTTGGTGTGGGTAGGGACATAATTAAGTCTTCGGTTGGTGCCAAGTCTTCCTTGAGCGGCATTTGGTTTATGACTGGCTTATTGATGTCCCTCAGGGGTGGTGGAGGGGCAGTATCAGGGGTACTATTGAACTCAAATATGTCGCTGATACCTGCAGAACTAAAAAACTTTGATACAGGCCACTCGTTCTTTTCAACTGCATGAACAATATGTTCTAATCTAATTTGAATAGCCCGATCTCGTGGCCATCGTATAGGATTCATTTGATTCAATAGACCATAACTCTCTGTGTTTACTCCATCTGACACAAGTCCAGGAGTGACCGCATCAGAGTAAATTGGCTTTGGTTTCAGCGACGCCAAAAAATCTTCAGAGTTAACTGGAATAAGTGGTGGAATAGGAGGGGGTCCGGAAGTAACTGAAGTAGGTGTTGTAGATATTGGCGGCGGTGGAGGTGCCAATAATGTATCTGCTACGGAAAATTTTGGTTGTCCTTTCACCTGTACTTCTACTTTGTTCATTTTTTCCGCAGGAAGTTTGATGGTGATTTTCAGTTCGTCTTTCACCTCAACCATAACCTCATTCATTTCAGTTTCTTCGATTTTCTCCGGTTCAGGTGGCTTAACTGGGGTCTCAGTTACGATGCTTTGTTTTTCATCCGTGTCATCAACTTGTTTAGATTTTTTATCTTCAGGTTCCAGTTCCACAGTTTTTGGAACTTCTGTTTTTTCAGCTTTGATCATATCATTCTTATGGTCTTCAATATCCGATTTACTGAGTTCTTTCTCCTCCTTTACAGAAATTGATTTTGATTCCATGTCATCCTCACATTTCTCTTTGTTGAGTTCAGCCGAAGCTACATCAACGGACAACGAAATGGGAGCTTCAGAATTATCTCCATTCTTAGAAGTATCTTCTCCTTCCACGGGTTCTTGCTTGATTTTCACAGAAGCCTCCGACGAAACAACCTTGACGTCCTCTTGCATGGCTTCAACATCTTTATCTTTGTCGGTTTTATTTCCATTCTGATCTTCATTCTCGATTAGGCTTTTGTCTTTATCTTCTTCCTTACTCCTATCTTCTGTTTCATTATTTTTACCGTCTTTACCTAGGACAGAATCTTCTGATTTGAAAGACAAGTCATTTATGTTTACATTTTCCAGATTATCCTCCTTCACAACAGCCTGTGCTTCCTTCAATGCTTCAGCCTCCTTAAGCTTCCTTGCCTCTTCCCGTTCCTTTTTGATATCTTGTATTTCAATATCCAACATATCAGGTTTCATTCGCTTTGCTGGAGGTGGCTCCATTTCCAATTTCAATCGTCTTTCTTCCTGCATTTGTTTGTACTTTAATTTTTCTGCTGGATCAAGAAGTGGTTCACCAGCCATATGACGACGAACTATTTCCCTAAATGATAGTTCTGGATCGTTCAAATAAAAAAGGTCTGTTCGCCCCAATCCGTGCCTAGAAATGTTCGTTGCGTACTTATTATTTTGATTGACCAAAACTTGATGTATCATGTAATTATGTAATAAGTACATACCTGGCAGCTCCGTAAAGAAGGTCTTTATCGTGCTTTCCAGGAATCCACCATTCAGGCATATCCAAAGATGGCTGACATAATAAAAGACGATCTTCCAATTTCTCATTGTTAAGTATTTCTTCTCGGATTTTCGTCAGTAAATCAATTCTTTCCAACGTTCGCCTTGCTCGCTCCTCCGGAAGCGGATCAACTGGCACTTGAATTAAATCTAAAGAAAACATTTTTCCTATTTTTAAATGTAAGTATAACGGAGTCGGGACTGGTTATAACAACTTAATCATGCAAGAGTACTTCTAAGAAACCAAAATACTTACCAAATTCTAGCAATTCCATAAGAAGTAGAAATTAAAAAAATAAAACAAAATATTAAATCAATCATGCGAGGATGTCATAAGGTACGGTTGTTATTTGTATAAATAAATGTTGTACTTTGTGATAGATTAAACAGCATTAGATGCATACCTTCTTCCTCGGATAATTTTTTTCCACAAACGCGTTTACACATGGCATAAAATGCTCGACAATACTCGGTAAGTGTATCATCAAACTTTTTGTCTAATCTCGAAATGACACGAAATTTTGTCCAATCGTGTTTACCACCTTCAACCCTGGTTTAATTAAAACAAAGTTTCTTGAATGGTTTTACAGAAACCTTATGCTAAATTCAATAAATTAATAATAAGTGTTGCATAAATGAAGAGTATACCTCTGTATTCCAAACGTAGAAATAGTTTTACAGAAATCGATTTCTTCTTTCTTAGACCATCGACGTTGCAGCATTTCTAGTTTTTGCATCTCCCTTTCCCGGACAATTTGTTCGATCTTTTCCTTTCGTTCCAACCTCTGTAAGCAGATTTACTCTAATTAACAAAGAGCTTAAACAAAAAGGTTTAATATGTATTTAATATAACCCACCTTCGCCTTCTGAGCATTTTTGATTTCTTCTTTTTTGAAATTTCGTTGGAAGGACGTAATTAGTTTTCTCAGTCGGTTGTTGAGGTCGGAAACAGTTGGAAAATCAAATTTGCCGTTACTGTTAGGTTGTGGTTCGTGGTTTTCGTTTGTTGGTCCGGACACTCCATCAACACCATCTTTAACAGTTGAGTCAATTTCGCCGTCGGCTTTCACAGGCGGTTCTGAAGTGGCCGTTGTAGACTCAGATGGGACACCGTCTGCATTAGCAACTTTAACTTCTTCATCTGCTGTAATTTTCTCCTCCTCTTTTAGGGATTCTTTTTCTGCTTCACTTGCTTCAGTAGGTATCGTTTTCTCTCCTTCTGCGGAAACATTAACTTCTGAATTCTCTGACGAATCATTATTGTCGGGTGCTTCCAGCGACTTTTCCTCCATTTTATGGACATCTGCGCTTTCTTGACCTTCTGACGTAACATTCCCTTCGGTTGGTTCGGCTGCTTTACTTACGCTGTCACAAGCATCATCTTCCATCTGCTCTTCTTTGCTTTCAGTGTCCTCCATAGATTTAGCATCCGGCTCAATTTTCTCGTCTGTTTTCGATTCCTCAGCATCATCAATTTTAGACATTTCAAGTTCATTTTCTTGGGACGTTATAGTGGCAGATTCTACTTCAAGGTTAGCACTTTCATTGAGATTTGAGGGAGGTTTCACCACTTCTTCATTGGACCTGTCTAAGTCCTGTGAATTAATTTCATCTGATGTTGCTTCCTCTATCTTAATCGTTTCATCTGTTGTATTTTCTTTAGTTTTATCGTCGTCCTGCTTTTCATTGCTGTTACTAGATTCATCAATCTTCGTTTCGTTTGGAGAAGATTCTAATACAACAGCAGCACCTTTTTTTCCTTTCACATTCCGTCCTCGTTTCCTGCCTCTTCGTTCTTTTTTCACAACCTCTTTCTTCGCTACTTCCATATTGCTGTTTTCTTCATCGTCCTCTCCTGCCACAGCTCGTTCAAGTTCTTCCTCATTACTACGTAAGATGGAATATTTAATTTTTAAGGCTAATCTACGCAAACGAAAGTCGTTATGTTTGTAAATTAATTGAATCACTTACACTTCAGCAGAAATTTCAGCCAAAACAGCAGACCCATCTGGAGGGCCACATTTACTTAAGAAATAGAGGCTTGGGTCTAACCTCATCATGTTGTACCTTTCGTACCCATGCTTAAATGTGCCTATCAAGAGTGATGTATCGGCATCTCTATCCCACCAGTCCAACGGACCGTTGTCAATTAACAGACTTATTGGGCATATGGGACACTCACTGTAAAATTTAAGTTTAAATGTGTTAATAACAGAGTATCCGATCGATCTCCGATCATACGTAACTACAGTGCTTACCTGGCAGGGGCACCTTCCATAATTTTTGCAGCGTAAGGTCCAATAATTTCACATTTAATGTAGTACAACATTCTTATTCGCAAAAGTACTCTAAAAACAAAATTTATTTGTTAGGAAGATAAGAGCATCATGTTTTTGTCTCAGTCTTAAGAAAAAGTTGAACTTACTTATTTGAATGTTTCAGAAGGTGCTTCTTATACATCATATCCAAGTGTGATTCTGCGTCGAACCTTACGTCTTTCACCCAATCATCATTAATAACTTCTTCTTCTTCATCTTCCTTTGACTTTTCCTTTTTCTTGCTTTTTCTACCTCCTCTTGAAACTGGACTGGCTAACCCTATACAAACGACCGTATTTTTTTAAAATCGTCAGCCAAATGGTACACCAAAAATAATTAAGTTTATTGAATTGTTTAAGTTAAATTATTGGAATGTTTACCCGAATGCCTTTTGCTTAGAGTGCTTTCATTGACCCTAGGGTTAATTAGATCTGAGACAAAACTTTTGACTTTTTCGTCCCCTCTAAAGTTGTTCACACAGTGTAAAAGCTAAAAAAAAAGCAAGCAATTGATTTATAGATTACAGAGCTCAAAATAATCATTTAGAGAGAACAGAGGAAATATTCATGAACTTACAATAACCCGTGCACAATCTTCTACGTTATTTTCCGTCCAGCCATATCTGAACTGACCTTGAGTCAAAATTTCAGACCAACGAGACCATCTGAAAATATTGATAAAGAAAGTATTCATTATATTGTTTCATCTTAAAAATTTAAAAACTGTTGCAGGTAAAAAAAATCTCAAAGCTTCAGATAGTGATAAAATATTTTAACGCATTATGTAAGGAAATTCCTACATTCAGTATTAGCATGGCGAATCATCATGTTAAAAGACAATTGGGTTATATGAAATTAAATTAATTAAATGATTTATGTGAAGCCTTACCCGAACGTAAGAAGACCTTTTTCAATTTTGTAGCATTCACTACGAGTCCATTTTCCGTATTCAACAACCCCATCATCACACTGGAAATCGTCATCGACATTACTACGCCGGCCACGACGACCTGCTTTTCCACTGCGTGTTCTCCTTCCTGTGTTACAAAGTCTCATTTATAAGATATCGACGACTCACATAACATTATCATATAAGCCATATATATATGTTCATACCTCCTCGTGTTCTATCACCAACATTTCCTTCTTCAAGATCCTGTAAGACGCAGAAATACATAACAAATCATTAAACCCATGCAAGTACTTGATTAAAGCTATTTGAATAAGCTAACAATGATCGGTCGTTTGGAATGAGAGCATTATTAATCGGTTCTTTGTTTGCAATTTTCGCGTTGGTGGCGCAGGAGATTTCGGGATTGTTTAAATGCTGCAATTTAAAAATGGGAAAAATTATTATTGTCATTTTTTACGTACATCTATATATATGGGTACGGTTGAAGACATCGTGGCTAATAGCAACAAACTAGCAAAAGGGGGACCCTTTGCTAGTTTTTTCAAATTTTTTTTCAATTGATAATTTTGGTTAAATTAGATTAGGTTAGGTTAGGCTAGGTAATGTAATAATGGTTTTTTTTAGCCACGATGGCTTAAACCTTACCCTATATATGTATCTATATATATGTACAGCAAAATAAATAAATGAACCTTTCCCGCAAGCACATTTGAATGGTGTTTCGGTTGAATGGACAGACTTGTGACTCCACAGCTGCTTCGCAGTAGGAAACGCTACATGTAGTGCAAAAACAAACAATCCGCAATTATTATCATCATCATCAACGTCATTATTACTTTTTGTTGGTCCTATAGGTACAAAAATCTTACTTGCTTGACAGGTTTGACATGTATATTTCTTTTCAAAAGTGTGAGCGTTGCGATGAGCCACCATATTGCCTTTTACACTAAATGCTAAACCGCAAACATCGCAGACAAACGACTTTTCCTTTGTGTGTGTTTTGATATGATCAGTCAGGGTGGACCTAAGGGCAAAATCTAGAAAATGATGCAAAAAAAAAAACAATCAAAGATATATTTCTTGACATTATGTGCAAGTGTAAAATAAAAATTTATACTCAATCACGTACATTTACCACATGTAGGACATCCATAAGGCTTGTGTCCCTCGTGGACAATTTTTCGATGAGTAATTAGGTTGCAGTCATTGTGGAAAGCTGTAGTAAATTTGACATTTGTTAGTAAAACCAACAATGATATTTTTTTTTTTTAACATTTTGTTTTAAAAGTAACTGCTTACCTGTTGTACAAATTTCACATATGAAGCGAGGTGACGGATCGTGGATGAAGGCATGTTGGTATAAACCACCTTTGGTTTTGAAACCTGCGAATAATACAAAAATACATATATATATAATATAAATGTTTCGAATCATTATATTGATATTGTTTGGTAGGAAAAATTGTCTTTTTTACATACACTGCTCACACTCTGGACAACCAAATGGGCGTTCATCCGTATGCGATGCATAATGCCTTTGCATCAAGGCTGGGTAGTCAAATATGCGGTCACATTCAGGACAAACACGATGAACTTTGTAGTGCTCGCGAAGCTCCAACCGTGTGGAGAATGAGGAGGAACACCTGGGACACTGAAATACGAATTCAGGATCAAAATGGACCTGCAGCCTTCCTTGCCGCGCAGATCCCGTCCTAATATTGCATTTAAACTACAAAGAAACACAAAAAACATTAAATATTGATTATTAAATAGGACAATAATGTAAGGAAAATATATTTTAAAAAATGTAGTATAATAAATTGACTTACTTGAGCAGTTTCTCCCTTTCCTGTCACTTTGAACCCCTCTTCTTGTGCTGCATCACTACTGTATAAATTCAAAGGGACGACTTTTCCAGTCGTCACGTCAAATACAGGGTGATGACGGAACGCAATCTCTCCATTTCGGACTTCATCCACAAAAGACTCATTCACCTCCAAGAGCGGCAAATACTCCCAAATTATGCTAATAAACTGCATGGGTAAAGTAATAAAAAATATATAACACTTTAGAGTTTTAGGTAGAAACGCGAGTCAGTAACGAAACTTGGTATACAAGCAAACTAAATATAGAGAAGCAATATGACTGTATTGATATTCCGGAAAAAATAAGTGCACCTTTTTTTTACCGTGCCAATGGTATGTATAACACATTAATATGTAATTAAAGGCATATTGCCGGTAAAATTAACCTTGTCAGTATAAAAGGAATAACAGAAAAAGACCATAATAACCAAAGCTCGCTTTTTCCCTTACAAGCATTATTATGAATGTTAAATTAAGAATAAAGCTAGTACCTCTGGTATTGACGAGCAGGGATCCATTTGGCAATAAATTTGCTTCAGCTTTTCAACTCCGAATCCATTGATTCCTTTGGTATAGTCGGATCCTAATGCCATACATAATCTTAGAACAATGTCTCGGTTGTACCCTGGTTCAAACATAAAATCTAGCGCCTCCTGCTCAAAAAACATTCCAGTCCCGGTGTTTAGGTCCAGTTTGTAAAATATCTAGATATATATATATAAATCTTAAATTATACGAGATATAATAATAATGTGACTATTTTGTTGTAAAAACGTTTTTTATTTTTTCAAAATTCATCCAAAATACATACCAATGGACACTCGTAAACAACCAAGTCGCTGTCTTCCGTGATGACAATGTCGATGAATCCATCGTTGGACAGCTTAGCCAATTGAGCATCCGCTTCATACACTGACGTCGTATACGCAAAACCATTTTCGTCACATAACTGTCATAAATAATCAAAAAAATAACAAAAAAAATTAACCCAATTACATAAAAAATAAAACACTTTGTAAGATTATAACATTGTTACCTTTAGAAAGTCTGTGATAAAGTCCGGCGAGCGCACATTCAAAGTCTCGTCGTCGTCCTCCTCCTCCTCCTTCTTTTTTCGTTTCGCATATGCGACCCTTTTGGGTCCATACCTCAGCCCATCCAAAACGAACACCACATCTAGTCCCTGGCTGCTGATAAATCTGCCAATGTTTATGGCGTATTTGCAGGGACCCTCCAATGAAAAATGACCTAGCAAAAAAAATCAACAATTGAGAAATAGTGTTTGCATTGCTATGGTGTTTTTATTAGGTCTCCTTAGTAAACCAATTAGTTCTACTAGGTGGTGTCTGTATGTTGACACGATAACTCAAAAACTAGGTAAAATTTTCAAATTCTGTTTTCACCAATCTATAGTTATGGTTAATAGCTTGGATGAGTTCGAAGATGCATGACCTATATATTTTAATCCACATATAGATAGACCATACAAAGTTATTACGATTAGCGAAATTTGAGTCA
>JAHZNB010005514.1:0-21082 GCA_027744295.1 Callyntrura guangdongensis
CCCCCATATATCCGGTCAGAAGTGACATCTGGGGTTGAAATTCAATACCAAGAGAGATGTTGACCTAAGGTACCCGTGTACCAAATTTGGTTTGATTATGTCTAGTAGAACAAAAGTTATAGTGTTATCAGACAGACAGACAGACAGACCGACAGACAGACATAATTTCAATCTCAGAAACTTACTAGCTATGCTTACGTAAGTTAATAAAGTGTGCAGGCTTTATCAACCGTGTACCGATAAAATTGCAACCAATTTGGAAATCAAGCTATTGCATCGTTTTTTATTTCTTGTTCATCCTTGCTACTATTCTAGCTACTGCTGGCTACTACTACTAACTGCTACTGTTGCTACTACTACTACTACTACTAACTACCTGTTTGATAATATGGAAACAAGGAAAAGAAGCAGATCAAGTTTTAAATAAGCACGAGGGAATATCATTACTCATTACATAGCTTTGGGGAGCACGCAGGCACACTGTTTGCAAGTTTTTGACAGAGAATGAAAGAAGTAATGAATATACATAAAGAGAATTTTTCAGGAGCAAGCAGCAACAACATCAACAAAAAAGGGTAAAAAAGTGTACACTGCCTGCACACTGGTTGAAGAAAAGCGAATGAGGCAGTCTGTCAGGCTGCATTCCTATACAGCAGTCGTAGGCACACACATATTTGCAAACACAGAGCCAAAGAGCCATGGCAGATAGACTTATCCACTATCACCGCCGCTGCACCGGTCTTCTTGTGTACTTCTTTGCAAAGATAGAGAGAGAGAAAGAGAGAGAGAGAGCAACAGTTATCAAGTTGCACTCTCTTTCTTATTGTTGTCGTGTAGAAACGTAAAAGTCTGAGTTAGTAAATACCACCAAACCGCCATACATCTTTTTTTAGATGGATTTCTTGATTTTCCTGACTGCCTTCCCCCTCAAAATTTTGCATTTGCCTTTTTTTTAAAAAAAAGTAGTCATTTTTTTGAAACCATTGAATCATGGCTCGTTCTTCTCAGTGGGCAAAAAAGACGTGCAGATAGAGAGAGAGAGAGGAGAGAGTAGGAAACGGAAGAGGGCATTACCAAAAAAACCTTGCTAACATAAAATAACAATGGTATTTTATAACTTTCCTACCAGCAACAAATAAACCGAGTACGCCTGTTGTTGTTGTTGTTGTTGTTGTGTTAACACGGCACAACGGTGTTGATCTTCAACACATATCATGTCAATGATGAATTTAGGGAGAATGTAAAATGGGCTTTGCGCAGAATAATTACGACAGCATTTATAATAACGCTGACTATTGTAACTTGGCAAAAATGCTACGGTAAAGAGTACTAAAAAGAAGAAAAGAACAATGACACTTTTGTTTACAAAATGTGGATACATTTTATGACAATCTGAACTATGCACCACCACCCGCAATAATAAATAGCTTCCACTTTTCCTACATCGTGACCTTTACAAAAACCTCTTGCTTACTTGCACCATGTCAGTATATAGACCTTGTTTATGAAACACCAGCCACGGTTCAAGTGTGTATGCGCATATATCTTTTGTAATTGTCTTGGCGTATTGCTTATACAAATAGCTGCATTATATTTTCTGCATTAATTTCAGGTGTTGCATGAATTACAGTCTAGTCGCAAAAAAATCTACAAAAAAGTCATGAAGTGTTTAAGAGTTCGCAGAGAGCAGGGAAAATAAAGGCAGCACAGATTTGTAGGTAGGTGTAAGTTGTACAAATATTTCAGACGAAACTGCTTCGGCCCGGCAGACAGCAGGTACCACCATTATTGGTCCACTCTATTACTCTAAACCTATTTATAATAATAGAACAAGAACAAATAATGAATCCGAAAAATACCTGCTTACTTCAGCGAATTTATGCAAACTTTGGCATTTTTTCTACTAATAATAATATTATCACTGTTGTTGTACTTGAAAATATATCGTACCATTAGAGTCGTCATCATGAACATCTTCCTCTCTGCACCTGCACCTGTTGAACTACGAGTGCTACCCACTACTGATACAACGATCACCGTACACCATAAACCCTCTCGACATTAATTTGTTTTCATCTTTTTCTAATGCTAGACGAATTGCTAGATATATAGCGGTTGACGGTTCCAAGAAGGTTTCTTTTTTACAACAGGCAGGCTTTACCTTACCACCACGATCAATTCGACTTGAACATTTCACTTTACAGGGACAACAGGAATGGCAAAAGAAGTGGCCGAATGTGTTTATATAGAGAGTAGTAAAGGTGCCAGTTATTTTAGAAAGGATCGTTGATGGTGGTGGCGAATGACGATCATGATGATGAGGTAACTGGTACACTGTCTGTCTACAGCTTCTTCTCCTCTCTTGTCAGAAAACAGCAAAACCCTAACTATTATTTATTTACTTGCTTACTTAGTACCGCTGACATAAGAGAGTATTCAATTCAGTGCAATGCAATCTCTGATGTTATTATTGATGTTGCAGAGTGCAGAGCAGTTGCATTTTCGATTGCGTTTTCATCTTGTCCCTGTGTCTCTCTACATGACCATCAAACGAGAAATAAAACTGAAATCTTCTTATGGTGAGCAGCTACTAGATACCATTCGACTCTCTGACTCGAATGCCATTGTCGCTGCTATGTTTTTTTACTCGCTCTCACCTTTCGATGTTAACCTAGGCAAAAGATAAAGGGACGATGCCGAGGAGTGAGATGAAGAGAAAACACAAAAAGCATCTACTTTAAACTATAAATGCTGCGAGTCTCCCAGATTTGATGAAGCATTTTATTACTATACTTACGATCGTCACAGCACACACGAATTCCTATTTATTTTAATCTGGTTGCACTAATCGTGTTATTTATGTTGTTTTTATATATGTATATTCACAGTTTTGGTGAGACGAATGCTGCCGGTGACGCTGTATGTGTGTGGATATTTTTCTCTGAAATTCATAACGTGTGAATACATTCTGAAAACAACAGCTTGACACATAAAAACAGCTCATTTATCAGCGGAGCAGCATATATATACACATATGTGGTGTGGTGAGGAGAACTGGTCGCTTTGATGTCAAAGTCGCTTTTCAATTCTTTTCAAAAATTAAACATGATTTACCACTATTGATGTGTACACGTTACGTTAATTACCCATTCAGTAAAAACTACCTGAACCCTGCCAATAATGTTAAATGTTGTGAATTGAATGTCATTTCCTCAGTTTTTATTTATTTTTAACAAACAGTTTGTGCGTTTTCACTGCTCATGAAAATCATCTATGACTGAACATGTTTGAGGAAATCCATAACTAACTAGGATTTATTGCTCCACTGCACGACAACAGGTAGGTATCACGTAACAAAACTGCTGTTGCCGTCGGTTCTCACCGTGTTGTGTCCTTTTATTTACTTATGAACTGTAATATAAATTATTATCGTCCTATTCTTCTCAAAATTTATTTTCTTTTATTTTCTGCAACTGCCACCAGGGCACACAACTGAGAGAACACATTTAATGTGCTCATAAAAGCGTACCCAGATGAACAAACAGAAACGTGCATGCACTGCATTCCAACTTATTTTCTTTTTAACGGGCTATATACTTTATTTCCTTCAGCAGACATCAGACGAGAGATGCATTTTTGAAAGGTGAAATACCTGTTTAAGAAATTCGCCACAATTTAACCGCTTTATTGTGAATGTAATAAATAGGTGGTTTACAACCTTTTCAATCGTCGGCAATTAGGCAAATTTTCCTATAAAGAACGCCACGCATGTTGAACACGGACAGATTTCGACTTCTTAAAAACATCATTTTTCACTGGCTCTCATAGGCAATGGTACTTGCTAACGTATGGTCTGGTCCGTATTACAAAATACTTCAATGCAAACGATTACTTTCGATCAAGTCAAACTCGGGGAAAAAATTGGCAAAAACGCATCATGTCTGCCTTAAATATCCCAAGAAAATGCTGACAAAAACTATGTAAACATTCATACATACATTTTTTGGGAAATTTTCGCATGAAAATCTGCAAACACGATAAAACAAATAAACAAAAAAATAAAAAGAATCATTGTCGCTTTTTACACAGTTAACCAGACATATAACTTAGGTGTGTGTGTTGGTGTACTATCAGGAGTACTGATCGCCTCAAAACGTTAATTTGAAAATGAATTTTACGCGGTCGTAGAAAATACGTACATGCATGTCTACTAGTAGTAAATGCAATTAAAAAGACGAATGCAATAATTTGAAATGCACAACATGAAACTGAGTACATACATTTTATACACATTTTATACTATAGCCATTTTTAAAAAACAAATACATTACCATCAACCATACCCACTTATTATTTGCGTTCTCATTGAACATTTTTTGGTCATGATCCACTTTTTCTGCATACACACAAGAAATTGTTTGAATTATTCAAACTTTCAGAAAATGACGTTTTTGCCACGACCGGTATGTTTTTCAGCCACATTCAGTGAACTCATATAGGTATTCACAGGTACAACTCAAATTTACACCATTTATAGAGTTGACGACGCACTGTCCGAAGAAGAACATGTAATCTTCCTTGTCAAAAGTTGTCTAGCAAAGCTACGAATTTATAAATTTTGCAAGTCAAACAATTTCACCGTCCAGTCTTCATCATTTTTAACCTCAAGTAACCAGTAGTGAGACAGTACTAGAAAGGAGCGTAAACTCAATTTTTTCCTGCTGAGGTGCACATATCCAAAAGGTCTGAAACCGTGTATGTGGTAATTACGCGGTAGTGAGTACTATTAAGATAACTTTAAAGAATGAAAATTCTTGGTTGTGTGTGTGGGAAAAAGATGCATCTGGGTCAAAAAAGATGTTCATGCATTACGTTCAGCGAACACTCCTGTTCAATTAGTTGCTTACTATTGATATAAATTATTTGTTCTTGCTGTGCTCAGAGAAATCCACGACGGATTACTAGTGACTTTGTTTCTGCGTCCAGCTGCATGCTGCACAGGCTGCAGATAATAGGCCAGGCAACCTAAAAGACCATTTTACAATGGTTTCTTTGCAAAGTAGCTCGGATTGATTTTTCTTATGATGAGGTATATCCAATTGGCTGACTCTGACAATCACACACAACTGCATGGAAATCCCGTCTCTGTGGTGGCAAGACAGCAAGAGAACATTGCTTTACATAAAGTTTTTTTCTCTATCCCGTTATAGGTTTTAAAATACCAAGCCTCGATCACATTATAGCGTGATGATTTTCACCACACTGAAACGAAAAACAACTGGTGGCGTTGAGTGGCTTCCCGTTTTTGGTTTGACATGACTTTTTCTAAGACATCATTTTAATTAGCTTTGATTTTACCAAGAATGACGAGATGCGAGACGTAAGAAAACAGAGTGCTTACTAAATTTAATGTCACCTTTTATTTTCCATGTAGTTTATCATATTTGTGTACGCTTGATGCTCTTTTGTTTGTTCTAGTTGCTTTTTACAGCTTTTTATTATGCAGCACATAATTAATGAAGCGCGGTGAGTTTTAGTTTGCTAGTATTTTTCCTATGCCATATGGCAACCACTGAAACTATTGCAAATTAGTTAACCACTGATTCCTTAGTTTATTCTTTAGATTACTTTTTCAACTTTAGCAAAAAAACAACTTTTAACAATGGTTTTAGTACTTGTGTCAAACCTAGTATTGTTATGGACATGAAATTTTATGATTTTCTACATTCATAATGATGAATGATAGTATTCATAAAAATGGGTAATGGATGGATGGATGTGAATTTCATGGTTAACGTAACTGTAGGTATTCATTACCAGATTGTATCTATTGTAAGGGATCTGGTTCCATTTCAATGTTCAGTTGATTCCCGTGAAGTCTGCAGTTTCTTTACAAATCTCTGTTAACAAAGAGAACATATTGACTGAGAGGGCTTCCCGAGTAGATCTGACGGAATACAAAAACTGTTATTTTCCCTACCTGATTAGTTTTCAGAGAAAACAAAGGCATAAAGGCATACAACGAGAAATTTCATACATAATGAATACGATGGTAAGAAAAGTAAATGTTGATAATCAAATAACAGATCGAATATCGAGTTCATTTATGGGCCAGCTCCCGTGAAATATTTTACACAGATGTAACGTTGTTTAAACTGGAAATATACGCTTTTTGTTCATAAGTATCTCTTTGAAATACCTATTATGGTGTATGATACTTCGACGGATTCTCATTATGGCTACTGGATCTTTCATCCTATTTCCATGAATATCCACGATTAAATTCCAAGGAAACTTGAATTCAATTTTTCAAATGGGAAATCTTCTTACGCTTCTGAGCAAAATGAGTGTATAGAGCACACGTAATTCTGCATGCACCATTTTCCCTCTAGTATAAGAGAAGTGGCTCTCCCATGAGAAGAAAGGAAGTAAAAACGGTTTTTATGAGAAACCTCTTTCCCATTTCGGTCCTGCTTGCTTAACACCATTATAATCCGACTGCCAACAAACGAATTGCTTTCAAATATTTTTTCTATGAAACAACATTCACTGGAAATAAGAGAAAGCCATCGGTTCTTCTTGACGGAATAAATGTTTTGTATTAAATTTTATTCATCGTGTTCGTTCATCTTCTGACTAAGTATAGATACCTACCCGATCACTCTAATCCTGTAAACTAAACCGTTACAGCGAACGAGAGACAGAGAGAGAGAGAAAGTAGACTACAGAATAATACTCAATACTGAAAACTATAGCTGTACAATTTACACTAATTCGTCGGTTTAGTTTTCTACTCCCACTACTCAATGAAGAATGAGGACGGGCTTATGGGATGGCAGAAAAGTAAGCATTAGGAATGTGGATAGGAGTACCATGCCACCATCCATTCGCAGCAACAAGAATGGTGTGTCAAGGTGCCGTGTCTGGTATGGCGTAAGCTGCCTTACAGATCACGAGCAATGTGCTTTCCAGGAAGTAGTCCCATTACCTTTGGCTTGACTTGACTATCGTATCTTTCAAGGCTTCGAATTATGGACAGAAAACATCCGTCATCCAGAGGGAATGCCGGTTCACTTGCTCTCTCCTCCTTCTTTTTTCTCAGGCAGTCAGTCTTTTCTACTTACAAAATGCAGGTAGTCAGAATTTCCAGAATACTTTAATTACAGAAATTGAGATTTCCTGGAAAACATGAATTATGCTTCATATGGGCGTAGGAGTTAATCAAAGTCAGAATTTACAAGCGTAACATTATTTCTTGGTATCTGTGTATATGTGCATATCTAGCTATATGTGTGTATATGGGTGTGTAGAATTTAATTACAGAAATTGAGATTTCCTGGAAAACTCACTGAAGCAATACATCCAGTAACCGATCGTGAATTTTGGTATAGGACCGACCCAAGCCAAAAATACGGCATAATTCCGATAATAATGTGTCCCTTGTGCATTGATACCGGTAAAAGTACATGTGATTATCCCGTAGGTTACACACGTAATATCTATACCACATACATATCATGCGTGGTTTTAAATTTTTAAATATTGGCATGTATGCGAACTTTCCCAACACGAGTTTACTGGACGAATATAGAGGGGCCCTAACGATAAGTACGGACATCAGTACCATATGTATGCCTTCGGTGTGTGCTATCGAAAGATGTTGCTTACACTGCCAGCGGATTGCATGCGATATCATCGTCATCAACACGCTCATGCTAATATATAATACAAAATGTACTCTTTCTACGTTGATCTTTAATAATTTTGGGCATTTCTGAAGTATTTAAGTGGCAAAACATGTACATAAGTTATACAAGTACTTATGTTCACCCATATACATACTCCACTTTCGCTCATTTTTCCTCTATTGTCTGAAGGCTCGTGGATGAATAAATACTCAGCCAACAAGTCCAAGAATTTACACCTGCCCGGCTGGAATTCACCATTATTTCTCGTCCCCTCTCTCTGTCTCTCTCGGTTCCCATTTCTCTTCCCTTGCGAACTATGTCGTATCATTATTTGTTCTTGTGAAAACGAAAACCAGAGTGAGGGAATATTCCCGTTTTTATGTGCTTAGATTTATCTTGGCTGCTTCACTCTTTTATGTTCCGTCTCTAGCATTGTCGCTCTCCACTACTTCCATCGTGCCCCTAGCGATTCCTAAACAAGTAGTAGTAAAGTACGGTTCTCTTTTCTGTGTGACTGTTTAGTAACACTTTTATGGTAGGCTTCCTCCGCATAAAAAGAAATGTTGCACATTGCATTATCATATTATTATCCTGAACGTTGCTCTTAGTAGACACCATTTCCCAACTAAAAGTCGTAAAAAAGATACACAATTCAGTATCACCTTCATCGTCACCAACACGCACAACCTATTTTTATGATACGTATAAAACATATATTTTTGTGTTAATCAATTTAGCTATTTACCATCTAATCAAATAAATAAAAAACAGTTCATTCGCAGTGGCATGCGTAGGTACATATATTTAGTCTCATTAGAACCTTCCTCCTCTCAAAGAGGATACGGACAGACAACTGCATATTATAGATAAACTAAAATGAAAATGTAATCTTTTTTTTACTACTGTACCTGTACCAATACTGGACTCATCATCGTCATCGTCGACAGCAATACCAGCAGCTATACAATGCTCTAGCGTCATATGCAATAAGAAATTTGCAGCTGTGAAATGCATTGACCATTATCACATAATAATGCTAGATCGTTTTTAACAACGCAACGTGCATGTTTTTTTATTCTTTGTCTACTTATACGTGCTCAAAAGCATACACCATAAAGTGAACCCATGACGATGTTACTCTAGAATTCAGTAATGTGTGACGACCGGGGATTCCACAATTTCTACCAGCAGCAGCACTGACTTGCAACCAGACAGGCATCCTCGTCATCGTCGTCATCTTGAACGTGAAACCACTCATTGTCAGAAGTATACAAATATTATATGCATATTTAACGTAACACTGTAATGTATTTACTAAAAAATGTACTGTGGTGTGTGTAACCTGATTTAATAAACTAAAGTACAAATCCCCTTTCTTAGTCGCCCTGTGGTATGTGTAAAGTTTAAATTTATCGTATCAACATGATCAAGAAAGTCAAATTACAACTACATGTTTAGTGTTTGTAGGAGCGACGCGCTAAGATGAGTTGAGTTGATGTTGAAGAGTGAGATATCCGTGTATGTGTGTGTGTGTGTGGCTGTCTGTGTGTGAAGATGATCATCATGACGATGCAAAAGATACCTACATAGGTAGTAATATTATCCTTGACAATGAATAAAAATGTTCATTCATGCAATTTACGACGGTGGTATCTTCATTCATGTAGCAAATATATATTCATTCATCTACTCTGTCTCACTATGACGTAGACCATATTTTCTGACATTTACTGTGGCTGTATGGTTTCATTTGAGTTCATGACTAAACTTCTGACAAAACTGCGTGTGATATTTTGTATATATAGCAATAATGATGATAATATACGTCTGTTTGTGTCTATATGTATGAATGAAAGCATGCTTTTTTGGAGACCAGTCTGTGAGAAGTTGGAAGCGTGTGCCAAAACACGCTAAGTAGGGCAATGAATTCATTCTTGAATGAAGTCTGATGTGACTCTGTACTTTTACACCTACAGCAGCTCAGAAGACCCAGCGTGTATAGTCGCAGTGGAGTAAGTGTAGGAAGGAGCACGTACACGTAACAGTGTAATTTGAACTATTCAAAAATGCTAGAAAGTGCACGATGCACGAAAATGTGGTGTAAAAAGAGGGACAGTGCTGAGCTCACATTTTTTCCTTTCCATCATTATCTGTAGGTACTGTTGTTCAGTCTAAACGGCTCTCAGAAGTTCTAGGAAATTGCATGTAAATTCCGGCTAATGTTTGTGGACGGTAGTTATCTATCGAAATAATGCGGACAAGGTCTTAAATAATATTCGAAGGGGGATCAATAATATTAATTCTTAGTAAATTGCCGGGAGTATAATATAATTCATGATAATATTAAATTTTATGGGTTATATTAAAGTACAAACAAGAGCAGTTGATAGCTTAATACACACTTTTGCACAGAATGTTGAAGGTGATCAAAAAGATTACAATACCTTTATACTTTAACGATAAATTAGATGAAACATAAACAGTCAAATTTGTAATATGGCAGCACACATCGCCCCACTTTTTAGTGCTTGAGTTTTTGTTGTCTCCTACTGTCCTTTAACTTGACAAAATGTTCTCACTGGGTGTACCACGTAATATCATGTCACAAATTCAAAACGGTTTTTGACTTGCTGCGAATAACTAACATGTGACAACACCTACTGTGTATCTACTTTCATCTCCATTTTCCCTCGTGTGCGTGTGGTTATATATGAAAATCAAAAAAATGGCAAAGAGAATAGGTACCAGTTTGATTATATCCTCCTGAATAATGGCAATTATTGCCAATGCATTTTTATGGTAAAGAGTGAAGAGGTGAGAGACAGCAAACTAAAAAAATCCCCTCAGCTTCACCTCGGAAATAATAAAGCTACTCAATCTTGGCGAATTTTTAGCGAAATTTTTTTCTAGTTTCCTCGTATATAGCTTAACCATTTAGAAATGATTCCCACACTTCAAGATTCTTAGAAATCCATCCATGAATATACCAGCAACTTTTTAGTGTTCACTTGAAAGAGAGCAAACATTATTATATGCCATTGCACATGGGAAGAGAGCTGCAAACTGCGAAGCATTTTACGGCACTTTGAATGGCAATTTTTTGTTCTCCTGAGCTGATACCTGGAAACCGAAACGACACCATGAATGTTCACTTGCTTTCCTATACTTTCTTTTTCTTCGCTGCAAAACACTTGGTGTACATAATATGTGCGGCTTTAGACAAATTGCAAATTCTCACAGTACCCGTAGCCCAAGTGTTCCGCTGCGATTCAACACTGATGTTCTTAAAAATATAGAGTTTTTCTTTCGGGCAGAAAAAAAAACCTTCCATCTTTCCAGGATTTAAACGATATTTGCTTTCTTGTTCGGCATTTTTTGTTCTCACTCTTTGTCAATGTAAACACTGATTTCGAATAGGATGGAGGTAAACTAGTAGAGTAAATTCAGCATGCATGAAAATAACGTCATGTTTAGAATTATTTTTGCACGTAATTTATACAATTTATATTTTACAGGATGTACACCTTACCCGGAACTAGGTTGCCGGATTCGCATTGCAAGTCTGAGCCTATAAGCTTTTAATTGTTATGACTCAAACATATTAACCGAGTTATCTTCTGTTTACTATAGGCATACGTACAGTTCAGTTTTTGATTTTACGTACGTGAAACTCTATGAGGTAAGTTGTGTGAGATTCGTGGGGTTGTTTATACATAGATCATTGATACGAGAATTCTGCTGAAACGCTTCGCTGACTTTATAGCCAAAAACAGAATAAAGCTAGCAGAGCTTATCTACAGCATCGCACCCGCGCGTATGTAATGAATACGGATGAGCTACTCCAGCTTTCTGACTACACGTTGTAATTTAAACAGGTAATTCACCTTAATTGGTATTCTGCTGTCATGAAGGCCTGCAAGTTAAATTTCACGTAAAGACGATTTTCCGTTTCTGTGTAGTCGGCATATTATCAAGAGTGCGTGCTCCCGGTAATGACGGTCCAACTACCAATTCCTCAAAATCATTTTAAAATACCAGCTTGAAGTAATAGTTCTGAATGTTTGGTTAAACTAGGATATTTTGCACATGAATCATAACTAGGTTAGGAATGTAAACCTAAATAGGGGTAGCATAAGCTTGCAATTATTGGATTCTTTCGTCATTACATTACGTAATGGTGTCACATTTAATAAAAATAACAGTGAATCAGCAAATCTTAAACAAATCTCCTTCTACACTTAATGTATTCTGCGTAAAAGTAATATCTTGAAGAGAAACATGAAAAATGAACAGAAACACAAAACTCTGTCGGCAAATCCCCCGCGTGATTCTTACTAGTTTCTCTACAAAACAGATGTGGAGACGCATACTTCACAAGATCACAAGAGCCTACGCACAACACACTCGTACCCTGAGATATCCATGCTCCGCATTGGAAAAATGTTCAACTCATTTATGTACTAGCACTTTTTACTTATAGTTTTATTGCATATCGTATACAGTTGAGAAATTTGAGCAACTTTCGAGTTTTTCGATGCTTATCAAAACCTCTATACTGCGTATTATTAATAATATTGTTAATCCCGTTCTGCCGACCCGAATTTTAAAGTACACACACCACATAGTTTCAAGCAAGTGGAACATTTCTCTAGTGATCTGAACGTCATAATCACAAGATCGGAAAATATGTTTGATAATGGAGCTTGTATTTTAAATACATGCATGAATGGAGTCATGACTTGTACGTACAGGATGACGAATCATTCACAGTTTGTTTTACAATGTGCATAGCTGTGCAGGGCAGGGATGTCGAAAATACTATGGTCTGCACCTGAAACCTTGTGCCCTGGTATGCAATATACTTTGGCCGTCGGTGCCGCCCTGATTCCTAGGACATTGCATTGGCTGGGCCTACACCATATTTTGAAGTATTTAAAGCACCGGACGATGAACGATGACCGTACATACTGCATAAAGCAAATTCGACGATACCGAGAGCCCGCCAGTTGGTGCCGACCAATATCATGAAAGGGTTTTTCTGGTGCCCAGGATGTGACCGCCAGTACCTCAAGTTTAGCTATGAGTGTGTACCTTGTGCTGTATTGTGCTGCAAATATGTACCGCTTTTACCTTTCGCAACAACAATTCCAACCAACCAATTATGAAGGCAATAATTACACTAACACATTGCAAACTATAACTGACTGTAATGCTTATGTTAAACATTTTAAACAAGTGTCGTGCTCTTGGAGTTGGAACTTTAATTGTAAGTTTTATGCGAAACATCTTTCTGAGATGACAGAACGAGTGGCTCGATGTTCAACTAGCACAAAGTTAAAAGAGAATATTCTAAGTGACATACCAATCGTTTCGTAATGTTATATAAATCGAGCTTTTCATTAACCACATTGAACACCTTTAACGCCGCTCACCATATTATACCCTTTAAAACTTGAATCCATTATCAGCTATCATAATCTCAGTTAGTGTGGAGTTTCGCATAAAACTTGAGCTTATAACAGAAATGTAGTACGTACGAAGTACAGCACTTACTTTACTTACATATTCATATTATAAAGCATTCCAGTAACAAAGATATGGGTGGTAAATGGTAAAAGATTCTATCTCGATACAAACGCAGTAAAATGTCATGATACCCCGATTGCGATACGGAAATGTTCAATACAATTCCTGTTTAAAATGTTAATCGTAAGTTTGTCATGTCATAAGTCATCATAAGGAAAGAGGATACCGATTTAATTGGCATTGGCATATAGATATATGTAATTCAAATGCAATTCCGTTATCATAGGAAGTTGAGCGGTAAACTTTCCTTGCTTAAATCATTTACTACGTTCTATTAATACGAACAAGTGTGTGTATTATGGTCTCTGCACCATCTTTATTCACACCTTCATATTATTATGAGTGTACTCTTGTCTGAACAACGAATGCACATTTTCATCTTGGTTAGCACGATCAATGACGATAACGGTAAAATGCCAGTTATCATATCAAGAATCTTATAACTGCTTCCACAATTACAAATTAATTCCGACGGTTTGCTACAGCCTGACACTGCAGACTGTACCAAAAATACAATAGATTAACCGAAACTAGCCTGGTGCATAATACCAGATCTATTCAGTTGGATTTCTTTGAAAATGACTGATTACATTATCACATAGAGGTGAATGAGGAAATTTTCAGCGAAACAAGAAAGCTTTTTTGTTATCATCGTAAGCGGACATTCCTCATCAGTTAAGTCATCTTTTGAAAGTGAGCCGCAGCAACAGATCTCACATATTTTTCACTTGCAAATAGAATTGAATGTTTTACACTCTTTCTTGTGTACTTGTCCTTTTCGTGTAGAACTGCATAAAAGAAAATTACCTTGTAAACTGCCCTCGCACATTTTTACACATTGGTCGAACGTTGTATTTTTGGGATATAAAAAAGCAGGATTTTTTAGCCCAAACATATCAAACTTGTCTGGATTGGTCAGGTATGATTCCGGTAGTCTAGTCTATAGACAGTTACTTTGCATTTCTTGTAGTATTTGCTTTTATACAAATCGTGTAAACATGTAGTAATGTTCGTTATTATCATCAATGAGTTATAGAGTTGCCTTTGTACAGTATGAAACACCTGAAAATGTTTGAAATACAAGTGGATTTTTCCGATATCGCACTAGCATATAAAAATAATTTTTCACACTGTAACTTAAAAGAATCAAAACCTGTTAAACTTTCAGCATTGTGTAAAAATATATTCAACATTAGTGTCTTGTTTTTCACGATATCGTCATGTCATGTACTATTCTTAATATCTTATGAGCTCAACTAGATCGTTGGAAACAATGGCAGCACCTAATATTTAAGAAAAATCGTGAGATGATTCATTACGGTAATGAATGACGGGATTAATGGGATATCATATCTAAATTGCAGGTTGAAATACGTATGGATGTATTTTGTATACCTAATCCATCCAAATAATTTTCTCCTGGGATGTTCTCCTGTCAAATCTTCCTCAGATTCCTTTTTCTAAAAAATGTAAAGATAATCCCCATGTCAAAAATAAATGTATAGAGAAAATTCACTTTGAGTTCTTAAGAGATATTTTAAGATTAACAGAACTTGCAAAGTGACTAAGACTGTCGACGATTCTGTGAAATTACTACGTTCAGCCTTACTCCCTGAAGAACATTCTTAGAATAATCCGTACAATCTAATTGAACAATAACAATAACAAGCAACAATTGATGGGATTACATTTGACTGGACTTCTTAGTCACATATACTCGTCGTTAACTAAATTCAGCAAAGTATTTGGATATGTGTTAGAACTCCGGGGACCAATTCAGTGAATGGTTTAAGTCGAAGTTAAGCTAATTTTTACATACAAATATTAGCTTAAGTTCGACTTAAACCATTCACTGAATTGGTCCCCCGATAAAATACGAGTCGAGTGCCAAAAATACAGTCTCTATTGAATTATGTAGGTAAGTACTAAAGAGTTGTTATTTAGGGAAAACAAATTCAGGACCTTTTGAGGTTCTCCATGTCATTATATAGTAGAGAAACGTATGCAGTAAAACTGCACGGTATAGTTTAGAGCATATTATGGGACGCAAGGATGACGTAAAGAATCAACGCGGTTGGTCAAAAATAATGCTTTAATTTGCTACTCATGTGGATTAATTTAAGTTAATTATTGAAGACAGTTACGTGTATGTATGTATAGCAGGTTCAGTGAGATCAATGATCATCCAATCCAACGCTGCTTAATAACCATTGAAAAGCCCATACGAAAATGTTTGAGCCTTCCTTAATAAACTGCGGCCACCAACATCACCGCCAACTTCCTTGTCAAGACAACAAAGCGTTTTTCTTGGGTATTTTTGTGTGCGAGGAAAACACGAGTCGTATATTTTCTTCAAAAGTCTGTTTTCTTTTTACTGCGTGGGAAAAACCTACACAAATTTTGGGTGGTTATTAGGTAGCGCTTCTATTGAAATTTTTGTTTGTCTATGTGCCCGTCCAGCCATCCAGTCTCTCCTAAACCAAGAGTTTCTTTATAAACTGACTTCTTCTCAAGTTTGAAGTTTTCTATGATCCATATTGCTTTGATTTTATTATGACATAACAATTGAATCGTTTTGATAGGTGCATGAGCATAATATGTACAAATAAGTGTGTACTTTGGAAGGCCGTTTTGAATATAATTCAAACATTTGCGATACCTGTTTTCTTTTACAATGAACAAGTTTATTATTTAAAAAATCAACACATTAGGTGTGTGGGTTGGTTAAAACAACCTTCCTTGCGTCATAAACAATAAGAAGAGAGGATATGACTATGGCTGTAAACATGCCGACTTTTACTAGATTTTCCACTCTCCAGAAAGTAGTTATTAATAGCAAAATAAAAAAGAGGAACTGTTGAAAGATCATTTAACTTAGCACCTACTATCTGCCACAAATTTGTACAATTGTGTTGTCAGACATCTCTGCACAAAAGTATTAAGTGTATGATTAGTGGGAAAAGATATTTTGTCATGTTTCCATTTTTGGTTTGTTGAGAGAAATGCAAAGTCGAGAATTGCCATGGCATAGAATTACAAAAAATAAAATGCAAAGGAGAAAAATACGAATTACATGTTTTACAAATGTAGATTTCAAAACACAACCTCATATTTTTAAAATGTTTCGTTCATATTATTGGTGTCTGTTGAAGAAGTCAAGAGTCCCGATAGTTTCTTCACGTAACGTACGGTTTATAGAAATGGCAAAGGCAAGCACAAATTAATAGTTTGTGACGGTTTTGTGTTACACGCTCATAGTTTCGTGAAACAAATGGTGTATTTTAAGCATGTACAGAGAAGTAATGGCTGCAAAGCTAGTGCAATTTTTTATGATTTTGACCGTGAAAAGTATATCTACGGTAGATTTAAAATCTCCAAGGCGCTCATCAACATTTACCAAATACAGACAAATTCTCCGTTTGCATTTTTCTCCATTTGTAATTGGACTAATTCTCTTTTGTATTTTGCTCTGTTTGTAATTTTGGGAATTATTTTTTTGACTTTCTCTCCGGACACGTCCATTTCTACTTCAGCCACAATATAAGTAATTTCCGCATCTACATAAAGCTACGGAAATAATATTACAACAGTAGCAAGTTCCTTAGGAAGCATCTGCATGTGCATGTCATGGCGTACACTTATTGCTTGGTCTGGGCACTTCATGAAGGTAACATGTATTGAATGACATATGTCAGGATGAGGTTCACCATGACATCAGTATGGCATGTCAATATTTCATCGCTTTCAACTAAATTGCTGAATGGCCGGTTGCCGCAAAAGTATTGCAGTTTTTCTCCCGCATTCCGATTAACGTTAAATCTTAAATCTACAGCTTTAAACCATAGTTTCGGCCCTTTTTAGTAATTACGTGTTTTTATTTTTGTAAAGATTTGTTAATAATAAGGTTTGGTTAAATGCCATAATGCCATTGGACAACGCATGTGTGCAATAAAAAATATATACACCAAGAATAAAAAGTTATGGAAATATTTTAATTAAAGATGTTTAGCCGAAATTCGGTTCTCAGTAGTTAGACTGCATAGAAAATTGAAGGAATTGTTATATAATATTATGTTTACCATAATCAATTATTTTGCAGCTGGACATATAAGCTATTATTATGACTGTACAAGACATAATTAAAGAAATAAAAACACAATTTGAATTTCAAAATTGTTCCAGATGGGTTGATTAAAGATATTCCTATTTCAAAACACTAATTTACTTATCTACTAATACCAAATCTTGTTATTTTTCATCCATGTTCGTGGACATGTATATGTGTTGTTATACCATGTGGCACAAGGCACATAAACCACCATGAATTGGGCCAAAGAATTTCTACATGCCTTGCCATACGATTTGGAGCCATAAGATGACATGGCATTGGCATGGCATCACCTCTACTAGAAATACTAGCGTAAAGGAGTTAATTTGGTCAGGTTTGCTTGTCTTCACGCCACGCCTAATTTTGGTCAGTTGACGTATGTCAGTCTGACAAGTGAATAGTATTAAGAATACCATAAGCTTTAATGAAAACAATATATATTTTGTATAAAATGTTAAAAACTCGTTTATTAAATGTTAGTAACAATATAAGCCATTATCTGTGTAATTTGTTGAAATTAGATACGTACACAATAGCATATCACACCATTTAACTGAATTTATGGGAAGTACGCTACGTGTTGTTAGTTTGTTAGTATGATTTTATAAAATGTATTATCAATGATTGATTAGTGATTAGAGTCCTTGCAAAATACAGATACTGAATTTTATATAAGGTTAATATTGCTAAGTTAAATACGTACACTACTACATTCTCCTTGTGAGCAAAATCGATCTTTCGGAAAGCTTCGTACAAAATGTGACAAATTCGTATATGTATGTTGCAAACCCCCAACTTACGACAACTTCTCATATGCTAAACACTCAGATTAGCTAATGAATTCTAGCCAATCTACAACAAAGTAAAGAGGAAATCGTAAGAAATCATCGAACTTGTTTTGCTTGTTTTGTCAAAGCTGCAAAAAATCCCTGGATGAATGCACCGACAGAATTTTTTTGTGGACTCTACAGATCACCAATCTGTCACAGGAAGAAATACTTCGTATTTTAAGATTTTTTTGCGTATATATTCCAACGTTGTGTGCAGTTGTTTTTGAGCTGAAAAGTATAGAGCAATCGTACCAAAAACTGGTCAATGAAGCCAGTTTTCTATTATCATCAAATCACCTGTAGACATCTCATTAAAATACTTATTAATTTATCATTTTGACCATTAGAGCCAGTCACATAATATCCGAGCGTGTAACGTTCTTGTTAAAGATTTCCGAATCAAGATAAACAAAATGAAGGCCATTTGTTGTTTTCAAATATTCTCCGAAACTCGTAAAACAAGTCGTTTTACAAGTCAAAAGTGACAACTAATACCTGTACAGTCCACCATAAGAGGATTAGCATTTGACAAACAAGTAACATACATTCGAATATACGGTGAACCACAAGTACCCTCGGTTCTAAAATATCTCACTGATCAATACTGAATTTTATCTTGATTTGACAAAAAATCACATTTTTTCCAGATTGGCAATCGGCATACATGTTTACCCCATGGTACCACATATTATACTTCATATATGACATACCTTTTCTCTATAAATCGACATTATTTTTTTGCGAACACGCTCACGACAATCAAAGCGAGAGCTAAAAACATGTAACTTTTCTGTAATACTATACTTTAAAACTTGAAACTACATAGTTATATTGACAGAGAACATGGTAAAGTAGCCCGATATTTCACTGAGCAAGGGGAAACAGAGACGTTCCGAAAAAGTGAGGAGAACAGTCAGACGTACGCCGTAGCAAAACCAGGTATGCTTCTTTTGAACATGCCCTTCGTCTCCGTTGTAGTATGTGCACTTGATATCATATATATAAACGTGAAGAGTGGTGTCATATGCAGTACAAGATGGGCTATCAGCATATATGTAATTTTTCCCACGACCTTATCTTAGTTAATTAGTCATCCTAATTAACTTTAATTAGCTAATTTGAAGGGTGTGCACGACTCATTTCCTCAAAAAACGTCAAAAATTAGAATCTCCATGTTTTAAACTATATGAAATAACTTTTTTCGAGAAGAAATGAGTGGTGCACACCCTTCAAAAATCAAAATTAAAAATCCATCTTGGACAATTAAATTCCCAAGTATTTTAAATGGGGTCAATGGTCATTTAGGTCAATTTTCGTATTTTTCAATAAATTAGCCCAAATTTCCGGGTAATGAATTTTCGAAGATGAAAATTTAAAAACAACATTAACTTTCTGTTAATTTGACCTTTGACCCCATTGTGGTATGGTTGGAGGTCAAATTTTGTATTTTTATTATATTAGCTGAAATTTCGGAGTAAGGACATGCAGATTTTGCATATGATACCCTTTATGTTAAAAACTAGACCTTTGATCCTTTGAGGTAAAAGGGGATGAAAGGTCAAATGAGGCAAACATTTAAAAAATACCTTAAATCAATGGGTTAGAAGTTTTCTAACATGTAGAATTCGAATATGATATCCGTTATGTTAAAAGCCTGGCCTTTGACCTATGGGGTCAAGGGTAAGGTCAACTTAGAAAAATATTTCTTGAATGGTTATCGAGTTTTTGAACAATCAGGTAAAGTTTGCACGAAATGGCTATTAAACTCATGATCTGTGTTAAAAATTTGTCAATATCAAATAAATTTGCATAATCTGACCTTAAATATAACCTACGAGGTCAAGAGGTTTAGTTTGCAAGAAATGGGTGTCAAATTCATAATCTATGTGTCCGAAAACGTCAATTTTCGGAAAAAAAATCATAATTTGACCTTTACAGTGACATTTGCCGGTATATTGTCAAGATAAGCAAGCATATCTTATTCCAAGGTGACATACTAAACATCCAAATCTACGTTTAATGGAAAAAACCCTTTAAAATTTTTATACTGCCAGAAAATACGTGTCTAATTAGTTCAGACGGGCAGCTAGTTCTACCAAGGAGCACTGCGAGCACCGAGCAGCACAATCTCAAAAAGTCGAATCAGTATCTTGTTTTCCTACGGCTTACTTAAGCATTGTATTGCACCTGTCACTATTTATCACAGCCAGTTTGCCGATAACTCGTTCAACATTTAAAACATATTTCACTTTCTACTCGATAATAGAACAAATCCCTACGAGCAAAAAGCAAAAAGTTTCAAGTCATCTCTCACACTCAGAATACAATTAGAGATATGTAATTATATTTTCAAAGCGGAATTGATTGCATACATCATACAACAAAAACAAGCTTTCACTTTCCCTTGACTAAACTTTTATAAAAGGATTGATGAGTTACCTAAAAGCACCGAAAATACAATATATGCTAAACAAAGCTGAAACAATCTTTTCCAGTGTTCTCTCTTTTCCAGCCATATGGGCCCAACCTGTGAGACGACAGTAATCGTCACGCAAAGTTGTGAGAAAAGATGAAAGAGTCCTTGTTTTTGTGTTTTCCAGATATACATATTCAAAAAGTAAACAATTCCCGAAAAACTATTAAAATGTTGACAACTTATGACAATAAAATAAAAGAGAAAAACATATTCCTACAAAGAAACCAAGTTAGTTCCAAGTAGAAATATAATTTGTCAATATCATGGAAAGGAGTTTTAACGTATGCTGTAGCTGAAAGGATTCCAGAAAGTGATAATGATTTAATGATGTCCTGTTGTCCCCAACTTATTATGAGTTGCTTTTGTCTCGTTCGTTTTGTCCCAGGATTTCGAT